>OMNW01005784.1:21835-39880 GCA_900303245.1 Selene dorsalis | reverse complement strand
TGTTATGTTTTTTTTTTTTTTTTTTTTTTTTGTAGTAAGCACACATTGGGGTAAGTCAACGAGGCAGGTCTCAGAACAGTGTCTCTTTGCTCTCCAAGCTGCGTTACTTGATACTTGTTTTCAGCAGGAGAAACAATGAAAGTATTTAGTCAGATGTCACGCAGAGTGAGTTTGTCTCTTGTGCAATTCAAACCTTTGTTCGGCAGGGCTTACTCGCTGACTGCATTGCATACATACACACACACACACACACACACACACTGCACCTTCTCTTGGTAGCTGGGCTCTCTGAGTCAGTGCTGTCTGTGTGTTTTCAATTACGCGCCCTCTGATCGCCCTCTCCTCTGCTTCAGATTCCTCTCCGTCTGTAGCCTGGCTAACGGATATGCAGCCATATTATAGGTGGAGAGAGGAAGAGCAGGATTAGTGAGGGGCTGTATGGTAAAAAGGCCTGCCAAAAAGCTCTCTCTCTCTCTGTCTGCTTCTCTCCCTCGCTCTACCTCGCATAAACACACATGTTCACAAAGGAGCTGTTGTTTAGCAGGTTGTGATAACGCTGCTGCCAATACAGCTGTGTGTACCTCACATATTTGTAACGTAACATCAAACAGACAACATAAATGCATACACACACGCACATGCACACACACACAGTATAAGGTGATCAGGAATCCACCCCGTGGGTTTCATGGCATGTACCTCCCCATTCACCATTCATACCTTTGTCTCTATTGTTTTCTTCAATAGCTTGTGAATCTGTGTAGTTCTGTCTCACTCACGTCAGGATAATGTTTCAGTGTTTGTGTACCTCGTCTGAGACTTCAAAGATCTTGGTGCACCAAATCTCCTTTAATCGTGGCTGAGGAGCCATTGTGTTGATGATATGGTTATGACATTACGCCTTTATGATAAAGCTCATCAACCCCAAAGACAGTTAAGACTAATCCACTGAGCACACACGCTCGGCAGCATCACTTAACTCCCTCGGCAGCTTAACAAAGCATGGCCTGTCTCCTTACTTTGCCTGTGTTTTCTAGCCTTAATGAGGGGTTACTGAAGCATCAAGGAGGCCCGTGTTTGTGTGTTTGTGTCTGTACACACAAGCATGCGCACAAGTTACGATCTGCGTTTCTGTGAATGAATCTGATAAATGCGCTTTGTTCAGCTCTTGGATGTTAATCAATGGCTATTATCTGAGTCAGTACAGTTTGTCTGAGAAGGAAAAAAAATGTCTAAATGTTGACTGAGCCACTTAACGTCGTTTAGAAAAGTAATCTTCTTAGCCAAGTTAAATATCTCTGTTCACATTTTTCAGACAGTAATATCCAGCTTTGGTTTTAGAGGCATTCTAGAAATACATGGGCAGGAAAACATGTTGTTTTCATCTGCCCCTTTGCTGATTCCTGTGAGTACTTATCTGTGCAGCATCCACCCTGGCTGACTCCATTGTACTCTATTGTGCTCCCCCTAATCCTCAAAGACCAAGTTGAGGAGTTGTAATCTGGAGGAACACCTCATTCTGCCTCATTCACAGGCCCATGTAATGAAACCCCCCTTTGATGAATAAGTCGATTAGAAACCTCTATTTATGGTAAGTTATTCAAAAGGAGCTTAGGTGGTTAGAGGGATGAGTTGCTCTTAAAAGCACACACTGTACTGGCTGTTTAATAGCCAGGCCTCCTCCTCTTTCCTGCACCCCTTTTCTCATCGCTTCCCTCTGCTCATCTTTTTGCCTCTATTAATTTTTCTATGAAACTCCTCTGTCTGTCTTCATGACCTCCCCCAGCCAATCTCTCCCCTCTCCTTCCTCTTATCTAACTCTCGCCCGGATACACTGCCAAGTGAGAGCACCAAAACTGATTTATGCAGTGGCCATCACAAGACAGCAACCATTCTTGGCTGTGGCCAGAGAGAGATGAAACCTCACCATAAAGACAGCATTGTTCCCAGCCCTGAAAACAGCCACAAGTGGGATAAATACTGCTGCCTTTTTTCACGGCCTCCTCAAGGACTTGCATCTGCGTGGGCTTGTGACTGATCTTCCCCAGATCTCATGAGGGCAACATCTCTGTGATTGATCATGGTGATGTATTGGCCACCAACAACAATAAAGAGAACTGGAGTCATCCACGCAACGATGACTAAATACAATGAAATGTGACAATGTTTTCAGAGCTTTGTGACAGAGAGGCTGGATTCAGCTGAGTGACAGTGAGTGAATATGAGCAGTAACATTCAAACAGTGTTGGGGAAGCTACTTTGAAAGCTGTGCAAGTTATTAGTTAAACAAGTTCAAGTTGAACAAGCTCTGTGGATAGGAATATGTTACGTGCAACTGCTTTCATATGGTCGTGGTGAATCTTGATTCAGGATACTTATCCGTGATAATGTTGGCACTGTGTTAACATTGTGCAAAACCGCCACCGACCGGTTTTTGCACACACACACCATACAAAGGTCAAGTGCGTGATGGTGACAGCCTGATGAAGGTATTGTCTGAGCAGGCCTTTACAGCGGTCAGGATGAAAGACAAATGGGGCGAGGCTGGTCAATTGCAGTAGAGAAGCAATGACAAAATATAAATAAGAAATAGTTTATTTCCTTTTATGGACCCAAATCGTTTGTAGTTTCAGCTGTTAACTAAAAACTGCCAAAAAATGATTTGTGTATGCCCTTATTTCTGAAAACTGGAACATTTCAAAACAACATTTGCTACTGTGTCCTATTCTGTATTGGTTTCATTTAATCTCTAATAGACCAGGGCTAACTAAACATTCTTATTTCTTGAAAAAAAAAAAACAAACAGAAAAAACAAAACACATCTTACTAATTATTTCCACAGAAACACTGACATGACCAGTAGTGAAGATTATGTTTTGATTAAAACCAATTTGACATGATAATCTGACATGATAAAGCAAATAAGTAGGACATACCACAACATGATGTAGGTCATCAAAGTATTTCCCTAAACATGCAAACACTGCAGAGACTAGAGAAAGGTCATTGTTTTAAATGCAGCATTCAGTTGTTTTGTTCTAAACAGCTGCTGATGAAAATGAGGCGTGCACTTCCCACTTTTGACATGCCTTGCTCAATGAACCAAACGTCGGTGACTTGCATGAAAAAAAGTTGTGAAAGCCATAAACACCATTGAAAAAACTGCACGGCTCCAGAGTATCTTCAACAACAGTTTGAACAATTAAAAGCTCTTTCCAAAAGGCAGGAGGGAATAAAATGTGGGCTCAAGTGGCTTACATAATCCACACTGTTACTTCCATCAAAGCAGCAACATAATCATGTCTCTAATTTCAACAGAAACATGCACTCATTCACTTTCATTCATTATGACTCTACCATTCTGTCTTCTTGTTAAACAGCTGATAACCCATTCTGTCCTGAAGATATTTCACAATAAAAGCACTCCAGGGAAGAGATTGTGTGCTGTCAACCAGTGGAAGGGTTTCAAAATGTGAAACAGATGAAGGAAAGTGTTGAGATTGTATTAAAACCACAGCAACAATTGAAAGAATACAGCAATTGGGAGGAAATCAGACAACAGGAAAGCCTCTCAGAAACATATGATAAATTACGAAATCGTGACATGTTATGAAAGGTCTGTCTCTAAAATGGCACCATTTGTGGCTCTTTTTGGTCATTTACAATACTTGAATCAAGTTATTCTGTACTTTGTCTAAAAGTAAAAGTACTTATACTTAGTTGGTTTAAACCCTCACATTCAAAGGCAGGGCAAAAAGTCTGTAGTCATAGCCTCCTCCTGGCTGCATCACATCGCCTCCCTGATCCTTATCCAACAGCTCTTTAGCATGTCTTTGATGCGATAAATTGTACAAATGATAAGGGTGCACACTCAGACAGTCTCTGCCTTGAGGGCATTGGTAATGTTGAACTTGATGTAACCACAAAAAGATGGAGGTGGAAGCATGAAGAATGAAAAAGGGAGCTTGGGAGAGAACTTCAAACCCTGGCTCACTCTCGAACTTCTGCATACCTGGCCAATCACTGCGTGAAGTGAGCACGCTTGTTGGATTGCCCGGCAGAGAAAATTACGAAAATTATCAGTCGTGCCAATTCCACTGTCAGGAAGAAAAAAAGAGGGTTTAAGACACTGTTAGGCAACCCGACAACTTTACTGAGGCCTTAACCATTACGTGACGAAGAAAGTGATTTAATGGTTTCAGTAAAATGACGATTACACTTGGGTAACAGGGGAAGCTTGTTTTCCCTTACCCTCCGGGAGTGGCATTCTGGGAAGTTGAAATAAGCGATGAAAAAGTCATAGCAAAAATCAAAATGTTAGGATTGCACAATGTAGGATTTTTAAATTTATCACCAATTACCGACAAAGTCAATTGCTTAGGGAATCAAATGTTTTCTTACTGAAAGTGAACTTCAAATTAAAAAAGTTGAGTTACATACTGACTAAATGCTTGAAGGTTAGCCAATAATACATTTAAAAAAACATTGGCACACTTGTGGTAAGGTCAGCCAAGTGATTCGTTCCAGAAATCAAACCAGTAAAAAAACATTTTTGGCTGTGTTGGGATGTGTGTTGTTTGGAGCAGGGATGATTGCTTCCTCTGCCTTGGTTTCATCCTGTTGTCTCTGGTGTATTTCTGGAGGTGTGGTCACGTCCGGTCAGTTCCGGGTGGGTCAGTTGTGTGGTGTTAATCAGACCTCTCAGAGTCTGCAGAGGTAGACAACAGATGCTGGTAGGAGTGAATCACTCCGCACTGAATATACCACATGTCTGGAATACAATAACCACTCAGTCCAGACACAATAGCCACACATAAACATGGAAAACAGGCCAACTCATTGGCGACGCTGGCATGAAACACACTCTGGCGTATGATCAAAAACACACACATACACATATATGTCTGCACAAACAAACAACAGAAGGAAAAACAAAGGGGTTGCCCCATCTTCTCATCATGATTATGACATTCTCAGATGCCAGACGTGTATTGGTTTCTATGAATCATCTTCCACAATGCCAACTATGTCATTCTTTCTCTCCGCCTGTTTCTTTCTCTTGTGTTCCTGGAACCTAATTTGGAATCACAGCCAGACAGCAGTGAATCAGTGAGACACTAAGCCATAAGATAAATGCCAGCCCATAATGTTGTTTGCACTGGTCAGATGTTGCACGTGTTGGAGTAGTGGGGGCGATGGGTGGTCGTCACTCTGATGTCTGCCAGCATGGAAAAGACCCTTTAACCATCACCTCGGGGGCTCTAAGTCATTTCCAGCCCCACTAGGAACATTTCACACATTGGTTAAAATGGGCATTTAGTCACTCGCACACTAATGGAGACACACAAACACAGTTGCTAACATTTTGCATCTTTCTCTCCCCTCTCTCCCTCCCTCTCCGTCTCCCTCACACACACACAGATTTACAGGCACACACACACACAAACAGACACATGTGCACAACTCACAGACGACAGCCTAATTATACACAGAAGTTGCTAAGGCCATTTCCAAGAGGCTATTTACACTTGTATTTATTTGTCTTTTTTCAAATATTCGATTTATGTCTCAGACTTACTGGAAGCGCACGCTGGCAAGTGCCAGGGAAAGCATTTGGGTCCACTTTAAAAATGATATGAGGCCAGACAGACTGGGAGATGAAAGGAGTCACGGGGAAACAAACAAAACACAATGAAATGCCATAATACAGATCAGAATGGGAAGGGAATACAGGGGGAAGAAGAGATGAAGAGAAAAGGAGAGGAAGGAACAATTTGCTGTAAACTCCTTTGGTAGTAAATCGCAACCAAATGGCCCAGAGAATGAGTGGCGCAATGGTGAAAGTGCTGAGAGATCCTTTGCTGTGATGGCTGCATGGATGGATGAGAGGGAGCTGTGTGAGATAATAAACTGTAAAAAGCTTGCCCGTCGCTTTCCAGGAATTACAGCATTCAGCAGTTGGTACTGTTAACATGATCCCTGCCAGGGGTGGCTGGCTAAGAAAGGATGGTAATTTGATAGGCTTGAACTTAGCTCACTATGTTGAAAGCGAATGAGCGTTTGTGTGTCATGTGCCCGGTCTACCAAATCCAAGTCTGTACTTAGTGTGTGTAGTGTATTCTGGTGCGCAGTGCGCCGGGTATCTAGCAGTGAGTCCTGTGGCGAAGTCTCTCCCCCTGAGCTTGGCAGCTTTTACACACACACTCACAGGGGAGGTTCAACAGTGGCTTGAGGAGGGCAAAATCCAGCAGCATTTTCTTATTTATGGCCTATAAAATCCCATGTAATTTGGTGGTTAACTTTAATGGGTAATGGGTGAAATCCCTCTTTGTCTTCCTCTTTAATCGTTTCCACATTAAATAGGGCAACTGTCAAAATAAGATGATGTCATCATGTTAGGTCACCACTTGTTGCCACCATCCAACACTTGACTTTTTAGTAGTACTTCTACAGTGTGTGGCTTTTTGTAGAAAGTGGTCCGATTTGGCCTTTTCTAATAGGTCTCTACTACGAGAGAGGAGGAAATTGTGAGGAATGTTTGAGTCATCCTTTGAGGAATATTTTTACAGTGCAGGTAGTTTTCAGTCTGCGAGCTGCAGCGCGGGTGATCACAGCCAAACTGAGTGATACGAAGGGCTGCAGCCATGCTACTGTAAAATGAAGACTGACATACGCAGCCTACAGTAGCCTGTCTGCTGTGGCATTGTGGCTAACGGTTCATGTTATTTTTCACCATCAAACGAGGACGAGAGAGATCCTCAGCTCTATAATGGTAACTTTATGTGGCCAGAATTCCACTGCTTGCAAGTCTACTGCAATGGTAATGTGGTGGACGATTTTATTCATAGAGACATTCAGGAAATACTTGTGCACAGCTGAATTTAGTTGTTCCATCTGCACATGGGCTTTAGTATGCTAATGCTGCATGCCCCATAAAAACATCTGAGTGCTCTCTCCAGTTTGCCATCATCCTATTACATGGATCAGATGGCACAATGTTAGACACGTCTCCTCTGATGCTTGTGCAGACTGAGCTATTGTATTATATTATTGTAAAACCATCGGTTTGTGTCTCTCAGAGTGTGTAGGAGACAGCGTGTGGGAATGGATGGAAATAGCACTGAACCCATAATCTGGCATTGTTATTTCAGGCTGTACAGTTTAATTTGTAAGCACATCAAGGTGACCCATTCACTACATACTGCAAGAGTGCACTACAGATTTGAATCTATTATAAACATTATTGCAGCCTGAGCAATGCTGTGTCCTAGAAATTATATTTATACACAACAATGGTAAAAGGTAAGAGGTATGTAATTGTGAATGGAATAAATGTATTTGAAAAGCAAAAAAAATGTGCTGGTAGTTAAACCTTATCAGTAAAATGTATTTGTCTTTGGCCAAAATATCCAATCTTGCACTAACTGCAGTATTGTTAAACATTTTTATGGTTATGTTCAGCCATTAACAGCACTTGGTTGTGGTTACGGGGAGATCATTGTCTGGTTTAATACAGAAAAAAAGCTCACAGTGAGTTCAGACAGAAATGTTTATTTCTATCTAACCAAAACCACAATCTTTCCCTAACCTTAACCACAGTGTCTTTGTTGCCAAAGCCTCTAGTGCGGTCCAAAAGTCTGTGACCACAAAGTGGTCACAGACTTTTGGACTGGACTGTAACCACAGACAGGATTGTGGATGTGATTCTGCTCTCTAATGTGAAAGTTGTGCACTTTGTACTATCTACCCCCTCTAGCACTCAGGTGACTCTTTAATAAATGCAGCGTTTTATTTAGTCCTAACAAAAAAAATAAACAACGTTGGCCCAAGAATGTAACAGGGTAAAAGTGGAGTGTCTGATGAATGCCAGCGACGTGAGGCCTGACTTGTACAAGTGAAGGTGTCAGTGGAATTTTTTGGACTTTAAATATCAAAGCTCAGTTAATCAATATTTGATCAGTACTCTTATATTAACTTTGCAAGTCAAGAGGGTGGTTGTAATGACAAATATTTTGTTTGTTCTTACAGTATGGAACATTTCTTTCTTTCTTTCTTTCTTTCTTTCTTTCTTTCTTTCTTTCTTTCTTTCTTTCTTTCTTTCTTTCTTTCTTTCTTTCTTTCTTTCTTTCTTTCTATCTTATCTGCCTTTTCATTCCTTTCAGTTCCCATGTCAGTTGCAGACACCTTTACAAACATGAACATACAACAACAATCAGGCAGGCTCTAACACAAGCCCACTTTAACAAACTTATGTCACCCTGTTGTTTGTCAGTGAAAATGGGGATAAACAAGTTTTAATCCCATTTCATCCTTTTTCAAAGGTCCATTAGATCATGGAAAACTACTCTCTATAGTTCAACTTTGCCCTGTCTTGCTCGCTATAGCCATGTGTACTTACTGCATCTGATGATGAGAATTTCTGGTTTGTTCACCTTTGTTTTCATTTTCACCGAACAGGTCTTGTGTAAACCTGTCTGACTGTCCAAGTGTACAGTGTCCTGTGAAGTTGGTTGTGCAAACCCATCTCTCAGCAGTTTTTTTCTGTTGAGTAAAATCTCGTTCTCATCAGAAATGATGGCTCAGAGCTCCAAAATAAAGCTGAGTGAAATAGAACTTCCCAGCGTTTTCTCACTGAATGAATGCTGCTTTACTTTTTTAAGTGGGATGCGGCCCTTCTGTTCTGACCTCATAAATCTGTCTGACTTATAAGGGCAGAGTAACTGTGGTCAACAATGAGGTCAGCCAGCTCCTTGTAACCTACACTTGACCTTTGTTGAAGCCATGAGGAGGCATGCGTGACCACTCTTGGGTGTGTTTGGAGTTTGTGCCTATTGTTCCAGGGCATGTCGGCCTAGCAGGTTTTTATTTATTTATTTAATTTACAGCGTGGGCTTTCTCAAGTGTGCAACTAAGACGGAAAGAGACCAAAAAGTTTCGCCCTCAAAATATTGTAGGGAAAAGTGATTCTTATAAGGGCTGAATTCATTGCATCCATTCATCAGAAAGGCAGAGACAGCTTTGAATCATCGTGTTGACCTATTACAGAGGCATTCCAAACTACAGACGTTTAATGTAGCCTCTGGGCAATCGGGCCGGACATCCCCCTACTCACCATTCACTATTCACTATTGACCATTCACTAGTGACAAGACACTTTTCAACAGCAAAACATCCTACTGGCCAAGGATATGGCACTTTTTAGCATGTGTTTCAGATAAATAAGATTAAGCAGACATTATATGTATCATGTGATAACAGGAAGAAATTGCAGAGTAGTTCATAATAAAGTCATGATAACTGTTCACTCTCTCTGGGTCAAAGTTTACATCTTGGGTTTAACAGCTCTCTGGAGACACTGAGAGTGATTTCAGTAAGATAATAAATCTAAAAGATGCAATGAGCAAGGTCAGGGTACAATTTACCAACACAACTTAAGATCTATTTTTAGCGGAAGAGCGTGAAGAGACACACTATTTCACCCAGTTCCTGTAAAAGCTCAAACATTCCTCATCATTCGATTTTTGAGATTTTCACTATATTGGCTTTTAAACTATGGCCATTGTATCAATTAGGACACCATGCCATATAAGGGCATGCAAAAAAATCCAGTATCTGGTCACGATGAGATTAAGTGTTTATTTGACTGTCACTGGATATAAATTGTAGCAAGAGGACAGTCTGTACTGAATGTCAGATCCTTGAAATGTAACTGCACTACTGAATCGCACAGATGAAATCAGTAAGCAACACAGACGTACTAACAGGTTCCAGCAAACAGAGAGAGAGAGAGAGAGAGAGAGAGAGAGAGAGAGAGAGAGAGAGCTTTGTCCCATGTGGGCAACTGCAGATGGCAGCATACCACTGTGGCCTTTGAAACCGAGGAGGTCTTTCTCTACGCGTGCATCAACAGGAATGCCATTAATGAATTTCTAATGTTCCACTGTGACACAAAATAAAATGTCTCCCAACAGTTACAGCTTGAGGTCTGTAAATCCTGCTGTTACAAGTAAACTTACAACTCCTTTTACTGCTGCTGCATGTTCAACTCCCACAAGACTCCAGGTCACTATGACCCAGACGAAATCCCCAGAGGCAGCCAAAGGAGGCTCAGTCTGCTGTGGAAACCCTTTGGCAGCAGTGTTGAAACATCAGCTTTGGTGGTAGGAAATTCTGTCACATTTCATAGTAAGATGAAATCCCCTCTCACGTGCCTGCAAAAACCTCTTAGTGTGGCACGTTTTTGTTTTGATGATGACGGTGATGATAATTATCACTGCCTCAACAGCAGCCAGCCTAAGGAATGTCTGGGCATCATGCAGGTGATAGCAATTATGTCATCTGAGCCGTTTGAGGTCATATCCTGTGTGACATCATGATATCATGATCCTTTCACTGAACAAATATCCTCAAGTATTATTGAGGGGAAAGGATGACTTCATCTCTAAATATTGTTGTAATACACTCCATAAAAGAATGAGGGCATCGATGGCCTGGAGACCACAGGTGACCATTTAGCTTTTTTCTCTGGTCCTGGTTCCTGTTATGGAGAAATGTGACTTCTTCTGCTTCTTCTTCTTTATGATTTGATTTCACATTTAGCATTTGCAAATAAGTGACTCACTTTGAAATTCAGTTGATTTTCAACAATGATCGGTTGAACAGTTGTAATTTCTATAATGAATACAAAAAAAAGAAGAAAAAAAAGCAGAGGGACACAAAAGTGACATCATAATGAAATTAGTCTGTTGATCCACGTGATTTCAGAACATTCCTTTTCCCAGGCCATCCCTGAACCTAGAGTCCAAAATCTGGCAAAATCAAACAGAGTTATCTGCTCAAGGGCAGCCCAAGCTAAGCAAAGTTTTTTGCTCCCTGCCTGGAAGTATAATTCACATGAAAGTGACTGTTTGCAGTGGAAATGTGTGTGCATGAGCGGCGTGCTTGTGCATGCATGTAGGCTATGAGAGTGTGTCATGTGTTTCTGCGTATATTTTAGGCAACTTCAGTTGAAGTATAGTCATATGCGTACGTGACTTTGTGTATGAGTGTGTTAGAATGACGAGCAGACAGAGAGAAAGAGGCAGGTGGAGGTGAAGGTGGAGGAAGAATCTTGAGTGACGCACATGTAAGATTTGTTACTTGCAAAGAATGAGGGGTGTAATGAAAATAATAGGTTATACTAACAAAGTGTATCCTTTTCGGTTAAGCATGTTTATACAAACAATATTCGATCGACACTTTATTGGCAATTTGACAAAATGGTCAAATCAGCACAAATATAAATTGATTCTCAAATCAACTGCAATTATTAAACTAGCAGAAAATGTAACCGTTGGTAGAATAGTTGTCTAAGAGGTGGCCTAAATATGACTGTGCTTTTGTTTTGAAACGTCTCTGTGATCAAATTTGGAATTTTTTAAAATGTTTTTTTCCATTTGTTTGTTTGTGTTTGACATCTGTTTTATTCTCTCTTTTTTTATCAATGAACATGAATTGAATTTGTGAATGAAAGCTTGATTTGATCAAAGATCGAGGTCTGTGCCCTTGTCAGAGGGAAGGTTCGACAGTGGAGTGTGAGCAGTTGGAGTGGTTTAGCGGTGGGCAGGCTTGAATGTTGGCAGAAATGAGTTCATGGAGTTTATGACCATGTCGTCTACTCTCTGCAACCAATCCCACTCAGGGTGGAGTTTGGCTTCTCACTCTAATGGTCGATCTGCTGTTAATCATCAGCCCCCACAGACAGCATCTTGGTGTTTGAGCTTCCTGTCCTGCCACACGTCCTATTCCCAGGAATAACAGCCAGACTTCTGGTGTCAACCTCAGAGGTTTGGATACAGATCTGTAAGTGTCTGTCATGAGCTGCAGGGGCAGGTCTTACTCAGTGTTTAGCACAGGGTAAAAGAATGCTGCTAAGCAATAAGTTTCAAGAGGAGATGTTGTAACATTTATCAAGTCTAAACTAGTTAAATATGCTTTAGATTTATTTCCATTAAATTCCAAATGAATTTCAAATGAGGCGTGGCCTGATTTAATTGATTTTTTTTTGTGGTTGCCTGCAGCAAATCAGATGTGTCAGTATTTTGATTAATAACTTGGGTATGTAGTTACATGAGGTTTAAGGATAGGTTCCCATAGTCTCTGTAATTGCTGATGTTGTTCTTGAGTTCCCTTCCTAAAGTGATTTCATTGTTAGTAATGGGAACAAAATCCTCTTGTTGCGTGAAAATACGTTTCAAATTTCAGCTGACATTGATGTGAGTGATATTGACAAATCCGCTGGCTTTTGTCCATGGTTGTGTTTTTAAATGTGAAATTTCCTGTTTGTGTTCAGTGTTTCCATAGAAACGCAAAGAGGAACTTATCTTCTAAAAAACACTGTCATTGGCAGAAACCCACTCAGTTTGTTGAACTTTATGGGATCTCTCCATGGACAAGACTGACACAATTACAAGCGAACTACAGCTGTATAGCTGGGCATGTTGTGGGTATTGTTTTTGAAGATTTTATGTAAACGTTAGCAATATGTACGTATTGTATGTCCGTCTGTCTGCAACCGATTGTTGTATTGTGTCTGAATCAGATCTCTTTTGGAAATTAGACCCCGTGTCTCAGTGAGATTATTTTTATAAAGGTAAAAAAAAAAAAAAAAGATTTAAAAGATGCAAGGCTATGGTGCAACCACAAAACACCATTCAACTTGATTCTGATTAAAAGCAAACATGCATTTGTTTTACCGAAACATCTGCCATCTTACTTTAAGCAAACTGAAATACTCCTTTGTGGGATAAACATAGCACCCCCTAAGAGTGCAGCATGCATCTTCTCAGTTTGCCAGTCACCGTCCATACTCCGGTAAAGGTTAAGGGGTTAGAGGGGGAGGGCAGTGGTTAGGGAGAACATCTCACAGAGAGACAGAGAGAACAGATTCAATCAATCAACCTTCCCCTTCTACGAAAAAAAGCTGGTTGCTGATGAAGCATTGGTGTTTCATAATGTGGTGTGAGTGTCAATGATCTCTCCTTGTGTTTGACACGAGAGGTCTTATCAACTCAGCCAACAGATCTTATCAAGACTCTGGTTAATCAGTGACTGGCAACAGCAAATTGGAGCTTGCGATACTGGAAGGGTCAATGCTGAGCTCTTGTATCCCCCATTACATTGTTCCTGAAGGACCACGAAAGCCAGCAGAATTCAGAGAGGGCTCCGAAAGGGTCAGGTTCAGAGGAATTTTATGGGTTTTCCTGAGAAAATCATGTGAGCATGTGGATAGTATTTGCCTGCATCTGAGCTAAGAACATTGTGACCAAGGACAAACCGAGCTACTGCTGAGACACTACTCCACTCTTCACATCATTTCCTTATTGATCCCTACATACAAAAGTCTCTTGTGATCGATTATCTTACCTGAAAAGACTATTTAATGTTTCAAGCTGATTGGTTTTGAAAGGAGAAGTATGAAAAATAAGCTTAAATATGCACTGAATACAAACCCCAAACTCTGCTGTAATGGCTTTTATGCCCTGTAAGAAGTAAGATAAATAGGTTTGTTTGTTAGCATTTGCAGAAATTCATAATGCTCACGCTTTTAGTTTTGGAAAGCTGATGAATAAAGACACCACCCTCAAAGCCCCACATGCCTGCTGTCTCTCCAGCTATGACTGGGATGAGGCTCAGTCACTAAATTGTCAAAGGTCAATTAAAGTGTCAAGTTTTTTTTTTCCCCTGAAGCTTAGTGACAGTTCAATGTGAAAGATTATTTTCACGTTTGCTCTGTTTATTATTGACTGTTGTAGTTGACTCATTTCACTTTGATCAATGAGATTTTGTAAAAACCTCTTTAAGCCAATTATCTCATTACTTCACCAATGTTCCCTTCTTGGCTTCCTGCTTTGAGCAAATCAATTCATTGCTATCAAATTCAGTTGATTGATGCAACCCAACTTGACCCCATTCACCTCAGTTATCTTTATTTATTTTTTTTTTTTTTCTTAGAGCCAGCTGTCAAAATAGATCCATTCAGTTCCAGCCCCATCATCAAGATCATCAGCTATACTGTTCACTTATTCACCTCCAACAGGCTTCAGACTCCATTAGGGAATCCTTCCTGTACATGTAATGGTATGATGTCCCCATTTAAATGATCACAGTGACAACGTCTGACAAAAATAAAAATTGATCTCACATTGCTATAGCTAAGGTTTATGGATTGGGAAAGTTTACAGTGTGGGCTAAAATTACTGCTATGTTAAGATCAAGGGACCTTCGTTTATATGGTTACAACAATAACTACTTTGTAACAGCTGGAGAATGACCATTGTCATGGTTAAAAAGAACATGTCATGTTAAAAACCAATGGACCCCATCCATCCACACCAGCCTCCTCTCATTGTGGACCTTGCTGCTCATACTGTAGCTCTACATCCATCCTCCTTTCACACAGACACCCATCATTTCGGCCACTAGAGGGCTTCGTCAATCACGTGAATATAAATCATATGTTGTTTTAGGAATTTGCTGAGACAGCAAAATCTTTCATCTTACCTGGAGAGCAAGATCCCAGAAACTCTGATATGCAGTAAAGCTTAAGCAATCAATAAATAAAAACTAATGTATTCCTATTCAGACATATTGATCCACAGTAGTTATCACATTTGTGTAAATTTGAACAGAGATGTTTGAGTGTGTGTGTGTGTGAGTGAGTGTTGGACGTGAGTGGTGAGTTTGAGTGAGGTGGACATTATTAGGGTGGAAGGTCAGTAGCTCACAGCAGGATCTCTCTAAGTTTATGGCCTGTGGCATGAGGTGAGTAAGACACATACGCACATCCGCAGCGAGTCACAGGCACCCTGTTAACATCCACACTCTGTAAAAACTGTGAAAATTTGTCTAATTAGCAGAGTCAGTTTAACATCTTGGCTTTTAGCCCTGAACAGCACAGTTTGTACCCTGGAAACTTGTATCTGTATTAGTCACACACACACACACATACACAAACACACATGCACGCACACACTGGCCGGCAACTTATTTACAGCATGTCATTTAACTTTCAGAAAGCAGGATGTTTCGTAGATTCAGAGGCTTCCTGTTGTGGTGTTTACTGAAGGCATCTCCTCATGCATTATGTGAGCGGACGCCATTTGGGATGAGTGCTCTGTTCTTCCTGGCACACTTACTTCTTTGACATCTCAGGAGAGCGCAAGAGAAGGTGAAAACAAAGGAGGTCGACGTGCTCAGGCGAGGGAAGAGGACAGAAGACAGTTGGGAGTTGTCTAGCAGATAGCTTGCTCTGTTTACGTTAGATTTTAACTTCTAAAACTTTTAATAGCTTTTAAATTTTTCATGAGATTTGAAGTGAATCTCTCTACTGAAGACCTCTCTTAGGTGGAGCAGCTATGTCTCAGCAAGTATTTCTCCCTTTCTTTGAATTGTCAGATATAAACAAGTGACATGTTTTTATACAGCAGTATTATCTGGTAGATTTGTGTTTCATTTAACTATCATTCTCACAAACCTACCAAAAATGCATTACTTCTATATTTTTGGTACAAACCAGTATCACTTTCTTCAGAATACTGCTTGTTTCTTTCTTGAATGCACCCGCTGTTTGGGTAGCCTGTTGATAAAATGTCTGGTCAGTCTGTTCTACTTGCTCTAGGTCTATGGGTGTAGATGAGTGGTTCAGGACCATGGACAGAGGCTCAGACAAGTGCACAGTCTCGTATTGGATGTTCTGCTGCTGGAGCCTTCCTCCTCCTCTTATCATCATCATCACTGAGGCCATACAAGGTGATCAGTATATCAATTAAAACAGACCCTGTGTCTGCCAGGAAATTATGCTGCATATATGACAGACAGACTCTGGGGTTCAAGTTCAAAATCTCTCTCATAATACGATCTGAATCTGGTACACGACACAGGAAAGTCCGATAGTCTGAGACCATTTTCAGGTCAAGTCAATTTTTTATTATATGCCGCCAAATTGCAACGGAATTGATGTAATGGCACTTTTCATATAGAGCAGGTCTAGACTATATATACTCTCTATGATACTGATTGCAAAGACCCAACAATTCCTGCAGACAGCTGACGACAGTGGCAAAGAAAAACTTCCTTTTAAGAAATCTCGAGTGGACCCAGGCTCAGGGGGCACGACTGACTGTCTGATGTTAGTGGTTAAGAGACAGAGAGCAGGAGGTTGACTCTTCACCTGAAGGAGAGAGTGGACTTGGATGTCTGGATTCTATATGTGATCATAAAGAAACAACTCTAACCTGGGTCCATTGTTGTCGTCACAGTTTGTGTACAAGTGAGCATAATGTTGACATGTTCCCCGGACTGTCAGTCAGTATGAAAGTGGAACACACTGAGATAAGATATTTTGCACAGGACCTCATTTTGTCTCTGCCTAGCCAACGTTTGTGTTGACTGTTTTCGTTTGCCTTCACAGTTTTTTTTATTTAATTATTTTATATTAAATCAGATACTGATATTATCACAGATTGTATCAGATTCAGAAAAAAAAGTAAAAAAAAAAAAAACAACAAAGAGAAAGAAAAAGAAACATCTTCCTAGAAAGGCAGCAATGGGTTGTTCCTGAACAAGTGCAACAGGATGGAATTTGAAGCGATTATTAAAATTTCTGAAGCACTGTTTTTTTCTCTCCTATATGATTAATCACTGGGTGATGCATCTTTCTATCTTTAGCCTCATCACTTGCACCACTGTGGCCATGAGTTTACCACTTTTAGGGAAGCGAAAACAATTTTAAATGGCCCCTCAATTGTTACTCAATAGTTTCATCCTCCTGAAGAAATCCTGCAAGAATTTAGCTTTGCTGAGCTCTCAGTAAAAAAGTGCAGTTGCACAGTGAAAAAAAGAGGATATCCTAACCGAAGGAAAAAAAAAATGTCATGCCTCATGCATTTTAAAGTAATACTGATTCAAGTTTATTTGAAATATATAAATACAATTTATGCAAAAGCACTTACATTATGCTCACGTTTGTGTTAAAATGAAGTCAGAAACTTTTATGGATGTGCACAAGTTTGGTCACCTTATCACTGAACCCTACAACCTGATACCACTGGACTGGGTAAGACCTTGGACCAGTGTTTACACAACTATTTCTGTGCAGAGGAAGTGATTTCATAATTACAAGAAGTTCTCAGAGAACTCACTTCTTCTTCCCTGTTGTTTTTCTCTGTCTCCCATCAGCCCCTTATTTATCGCTTTTTTGTCACATTAACAAAACTGATGCTTTATATTGCTGACTATGCCTTTTCCCGAGGGAAGATAACAATACGATATATCACTGAAATATTTCTGCTCATTTCGCAATAGATTGTTTCATAAAGCCTTTTTAAATTCCCAATTTTTAAGTTCCAAACCTTTTTCAACTCAGGGCCCCCTTGTAAATCTCAAAAAACATAATGGCATAATTCCATGTATGTAATGGTTTAACTCGCAATCAGACTGAGATAGCAAAAACAAGTATTCAGTGTCCTGCCTGGGACAGCATAGAAGCTGGACGCTCTTAGGCTTTAATAAAAAAGAGCAGAAGGTGCAGTAACACATCTCCACTGAGAGCTCACAGGTGACCATGAACAACAACATATTATGCACCTGTGAGAGACTGTGACACTCCTCCTCTCCCCCAGACCTTGAACAACAGACACATCTCATTTAGCTCATCCATTTCACTCTCTTCATCCATCTCTTTACTCTCTTCTTCCATGGCTGGGCACAGCGCAGTTCTCTGTTCATCACTGAGTAGTCAGTGCCAGAGCTACTGCTCATTACAGCCCCACATCTGCACTCAATAACAGGCCACACTCTGCATGAATAACGGCAGTGTTGCAGACATGAGCGAAATGTCAGTGGAAGGCTTTATTACTGGTGGGCAGGGAAGTGTGTGTGTGTGTGTGTGTGTGTGTGTGTGTGTGTGTGTGTGTGTGTGTGTGTGTGTGTGTGTGTGTGTGTGTCTGGTAGGCCTCTCTTCAGGTCCTCGCTGCTCTAGTGCGAAGGCTCTGGGTAACCTAGCTT
>OMNW01005781.1:52042-66114 GCA_900303245.1 Selene dorsalis | reverse complement strand
AAAGAGGTAGAGATTACAGTGAGTGTTGATGCTAGTCCATGATTTACAATGTAATTCTGGGTGACAGATGATTACTGAGATGCTGCTGGGATTCATTTTTAATAAGTACGACATCAACATATGACAATGATGAATACACAAATACTATCACATTAAAAATCCCTTCCTTGTTATAGTTAGACTTGGAGGAAATGGGGGTTTACTGCCATCGTATTATTTATTTTATTTTCAGCTTTTTGTAGCTCGCAGATGTTTGAATTATGCAGTTCTATCCACATTACTGTGGACAGTCTGGGACCAAGTTTGTTAACGATAATGTTGGTTATGTGTAGCTCTTTGCCAGTAGAGTAAATAATCTACTGTAAATTGCAATGCAGCCCAGGGGAACAGATGTCTATGGAGGGCTTTGAATACTGTTTTCAGAGATAGATTTTTTCCCCCCAGCTGTACACTGCATAGATCTGCACTTTTTTATGCGAGTCCTAAACATAATTAACAGGTGACAAACTGCCTCTTGGGCCGACAAGAATTTTGATGGATATGTCTCAAAGTGAGCAGTGAAAGTGAAATGATATGGTGGCAGGAGTGGAAGCTATTTTTAAGGCACTTAACACATAAGCGACATGGGAGAGAGAGGCTAAAGGGTTTGTGCTGTGTGAATGTCCGTGTGTTTTTCCCCCCTGTGTCAGTGTCTCCGTGTTACATTGCATGTTCGCAGGCGCTTTTCTGTGTTTCTCTGTGATGCGCAGCTGATTGCAAACACACATGGGGGCATGCACAGGTTTGGCTCTCTGTCTCTCTTTCTCTGCCCTCGCCTGCTCTTCACAGCACATTAAACACAATGGCTATAAGCCCCTCATTCACCCAAATAGACACAACCCCCCCACACACACTCACTCACACTCATACAGACATTCACCTTGTTTTTGTCTGAGAGTACATTGGAGTGAAGCCTAATTGCTTGAGTGATATGGCGGGTGCCTTTGCATATACTACATCTGGCTTGTCAAGTTCCCTAGACTTTGTTTCTCTTTTTCAAAGTTTTGTTCCCTTCCTCCTTCGCGTTTGTTTAGTCAGGTTAGTACCTCCTCTCAACTTCAGAAAGCTTTCTGCAGTCCAAGGTTACTGCAAGGAAAAAGGAGTGTGTGTGTCAGATCTGCGTTTCCTACATTTTGAGTGTTTTGTGCATACGTGTGAGTGTGTGTGCCTGCGTGCGTGCGTGCGTCTGTGTGTGTGTGTGTGTGTCTATATGTGTGTGTCCTGCCAATGGGCCTCATTAAGCTGGGAAGGTTTTGAGACCTCCGAGACCTTGCCTTTAGTAAACTTTGTGTCATTAATGGGTGTTAATGATGTTGGCCCTTGTAATCACTTTGTGTGTTTCTGTGTGCGCGTGCACTTGTTTGTGTGTGTTAGATGGGGAAAAGGAGGTTCTCGGGTTTGGAGGTGGCCCTCATGGCCATGTTCATGCTGATGTCTGTGGCAGCCATCGCTTTCATAATCCTGTTCGCCACTGGAGAACCTGGACTCATTAAAGAGGGTAGGTAAACATGGTGAAATGGCTAATGAAAGCGCACAATTTGATATATCAGTTCATAAACCATTTTTCTAATAAGTGTCTTTAATAAGCCATGCCAAGGCAAAAAGTAAGACATTTGAATTTTAAAAATTCTATGTGGAGTTTTGTAGCTTTGAATGTTGACTCAAGGTAAAAGTTATGATATCAAAACAGGTTTAGTTTTTGATGAATCAAATAAAAGTACTCACAACCACACAAAACCTTTGATAGGACAGTGTCAACATGTATTTGTTTTATGCCTTGATTACACATGTTGAGGTTTAGTATGTTTTTCAGACATTAACTTTAAGGATCCTTTCACTTTAAGAAATGTATCTAGCATGTAGCAGTCAGCTAACAGCTAGCATTTTGAAAGTATGAAAAGATACTAATACAACATATTATTACATACTGTTGCTCATTAGCAGACAACGAACATGTTTCAGCCATAGTTCAAGAGAACAGGCACCATGTTATTTTGGTTAATTGGTAAAGGTAATCCGTTTACTGCTCTCAGGGATTATGAACCTTAAAATAATAGTCTGAATACTTAATCATTGAATTATAATCATTGAATTATAGGGGTTTCACTTTTAATTTTTCTTTTGGTACTGGTGTGAAGTAAACATTTCACCTTTTGGCAGAGTTTTTTGCTCCTCAGTGTCCCAACATTGCCCTGGCTGAGAGAGTAGACTGTTTCCCCGATGCTGGAGCCTCCAAGGTATCAATTACTATCAGTTCCAAAAATGCAAAGTCATGTTTGTGGAGATGTACTTTTCTGATGTCTTTGAACAGAATGGGTGATCAGAAGGGGCTCAAAATTCACCATTACTTTTTTTGTAGTGTAATGCAATGACAATAATGGTGATGTAAAAGCTGATAATAATTACAATTTTGATTACCAATCCCACTTCAACAGCAAAGATGTGAACAACGTGGATGTTGCTGGGGGCCACTGGATGAGAGAAATGTTCCTTGGTGTTTCTTCTCAACCAACCATGGATACACAGTGGAATCAGTAGAGGAGTCAGATCCTTTTGGTAAATCCCCATTTCCCCTCTCTCTCTACAGTTCCCTGCTTTTGCATTCAAGCACTAGCTGACTGCTGAAAATATTTGGCTCTCTAGTTAGTTTATTTTCTAATTCTAGCTGCTCCACATTCCTTTGGTCTGTCTGTCTGTCTTCTACACATCATTTTCCCATTTCCACTCACTTTGCCTAAGGCATAGTTTTCTGTGAAATATGACATGGATGGCATATCAGAAAACATGATTGACTTTGGAGTATGCAGGGTGTTCTATTTTCTGCTTGATTTCACTGCTTTATGTGAACTCACATTAGTGTATAAAAGCACTGGACAAACAAAAAACATTGGACATTTTTTAAGGTTTAAAATACAACATCCACATTGTTGGAAAAAAACAAACAAACACACACGCACAAAGAAACACATCAAAAACAATCATTTCTCTTTGGCCTGCTCGAGTTGACTTGATGTTATACAATAGGGACTTTAACCAATAGATAAAATTGAACGCACTTCTCCTTATACAAGTTAAACTGTCTTCAAATATTTTTACATGCATTTTGCCGTTGTATTGCTCAAGGCTATGTAAATTACCCACAATTACCTCAGAGACAACTGAGAACTCAAAGCTGTGTAAGCTTATTGCACCCTTTGATCACACTGGTAAATGGATAACTTGGGAATACATCTGTGTTTGAATGGATTCCCATCCCAGTTTACCTGATGATTTTTATGTAGAGTGCTCAAACTAGGGACTGTTGCAGTTTGTTTTTTATTGGTTCAGTTCAATCATCATTGTGAGGACTATATTAAATATTTCATTTTCACTTACGTTGACTGAATAACTACCTCTGTGGGCACATGGCTCATTCACCAATTATGGATACCGATGAGACACATTGGCCCTCATTTATCAAATGTGCATATCTGCCGCAAGGATCTGCATTTATCAAACTGAACGTGAACGTAGGGTACGCAAAAATCTCATGCCAGGGTCTGACCAGGTGTACGCACATTTGAACCAGCGTAGGACATCCTGGAGTCAGGACAGCTCCTGCAGGAGAGTGATCATGAACTACACAATTCACATGTAAAGCCTGTTGAATATGCAGTAGATTGGTCAAACATGTTTAAGGGATGTCTATTTCAGTAATAAAGGGAACAGTTCAGAGGAAGTAAGGCCAGGTTATGGCAGTTAAGTGCACCCAGTCATGAAATAGCCCTTCAGGTAATCTCCTGTAAAACCACAACATAACCTATATGCTAACCTCATGTTTTAATATGAGACATGTCAGCCCGAAGGGTGCTCAATATCCCACATCAAAATATTAAACTATTCCTTTAATACCAAAAAAATAAATAAATAAAAATAAAAAATACATTGGTGGGGTTAGGTAGCGTACATGTGATGTATTTCTTAAAATTAATATTGTTTTTTTCTTTTTCTCCATGTTATAACCTCTACCCTACTGTCATCATGTGTTTGCAGTAATGAAAGCCAAGCTGAAGAGAATGGCATCTCCATCTTTATTTGGGGCTGATATACAAGAGCTGTCACTTCACGCAGAAATGCAGTCAAACAATCGCCTCCGATTTAAGGTGCACACCAACATGAGACCATATCTCTCTGTCCTTCCTCGCATTCACACAAACACACACATTCTGACAGCGGCAAAGAAAATCGTGAGATAAACCCAGTCTACTCAAATTATTTTCAAAAGCATTTTTTTTATCAAAGCGTGTTTAACTCAAATGCTGTGCAGAACAAAAGAGGACAGAAATAGTCATGTTCGCACTTTGTTGTGTATATGGCTGTAAGATATGAGGCCACACTCACAGCGCCTGTATGCTTTGTTTCCTTTCCCCCAGATCTATGATGCCCACAAGCAGAGGTTTGAGGTCCCCCATGAGCACGTCAGCAGCCGCAACAGTGACCGATCCAGCCCCATCAGCAACACACTTGAGATCACAAAGAAACCCTTTGGCCTCACTGTGCGCAGGAAGGAGAACAAAAAAGTCCTGTGAGTGCTCACTCTGTGTGTGTGTGTCTGTGTGTGTCCATTACACATGTTAGTGTTAGATGGCGGGGGAGCTTGTTTGTGAACAGTAAAGCAAATGCAAAAGACAGCAGACTATGCATACTGTGTATATTTAAACAAAATTGCTTTATGTGCATTCAGGCTTGCATGCTTACTGTACGCTGTAATACATGGCATATACTGTATTATGCACAGTATATACTATGGCTATATGTGGATCTGGGCTTTCCTTAGCTGAAACATTAGTTGTAGCTATAGATTCTTATGGTGAAGATGATGCTGCCATTATGTTGACAGTAGATTATTTGAATGCAATTTTAGTAGTGATGTAAGTTCCATATCATATGTATCTGTCTGAGATGCACGTGCTTTCTCAGTGTGTGCTTCTGAGGCTTATTTCCGCCATCTTGTTGAATTGAGAAATGATGGTCATCAATAGATTAACACTGATCCTTTGCATCTCATTTGATGCAGTAACATCATCCGTGCAGCATATATTCCTATTGTCATGCATTATTTCCACATAATGATGTCTGACACCTTCCCATGTTCCAAGTTAGTTTTCCACAGAGGCTAGTAATTATGTTTACATCAATCCTAGGAACACTTGACAAGCCCTGGGTGACACTGGACATCAATTACTCCTCACAGTTGCTCATATGCTTTCTGTTAAACACCATCAGGCAGTACGCCATTATTATCATTAATGGTATGTTAAATATAGGACATGTTAATGCACAAAAATCTGTGTTTCAATTACAACTAGGATGCAATGACTTTAGAAACTGATATGTATGTTTTTCCACACATAAATGGTCTGTTGTGACTCAGAGCTATTTACCACTTAACTAAATTAAATTAAATTGCTTAACTAAATTTTCCTGCAGGACAAAGATTTATCTTTATCCAGATGACAATTGCAACTTGTTTAAAAATGAAAAAAATTTCCATGTATTCTAATTCCATGATCTCAGCAGTGGTCTTTACTGCAGAGCAAAAGTGGTTCTTATATTACATGACAACCTTTGGTATGCGTGAAGCAGGACTGTTGTCTTTCTCAACAGCCACGTGACCTTCAACCACACGCAGTGAGATTGCTCTGAAGATTAGCTCTTGAAGATTAGTGGCCATTTAGTCATCAGATTGTTCCAACTTTCCTCTACTCTCACAGCTTTGTGTTTATGGAGGCCACTTGATATGTGAATCACTATTATCACTCATTTGTGGCGTATTCAGGTGATGGGTCAAACCCAAGGTTTTCAAGAGATTCTTTTTTGGTTAAGATTGCACTTTAATAATTTGAAAAGACAATTTTTTTCCTCTCTGCATTGTACTCACAATAATGCTGAATGAAATGGCAGCCACAGGGCAATACCTCTGATCCCACTTATGTGGTCAGTGCAGTTGTCTCCCTACAATGACCACCCACTCCAGCAAATTAAAAAGGGAAAATTTTACTAGATCTTTGTAAAGTGTTCCCTAGCATCTAGGTGGAATAAAATTAATCTTTGAGTTAGTGCAAAATAAATTATAAAGAAGTTTTTTGGGAAGTCTTTGAATTTCTTTGGTAGCAATTGAGAACAATGACACATAACTACTTGACAACATTCTGATAATCCCGGGAGCAGCACATGAACACTGAACATAACAAACACAGGGTAAAGTGGCCAATAACAAGGTTTATATATTTACTTTCCGTACCATAAAAAATTGCACGTAGGCATCATTATAAATGTATTATCTATCAATTTCCTGAGGATCAAACTTTTTACTGATAGAACGAGTGAGTGTGATCATAGCTCATAATCATTCTGCTCTTTAACCTGTCAGGCAAGTGTGTAGGCGTTCCCTTTCATCACCATAAAAAGCTGCTTGTAAACAGACACAATAACTGAAAACTGATTGCAAGGGACAGTGTGAGGTTAAGCAATGCCATGTGATTAAAGGCAAATGGAAACAGTCTGTTTTATTTCATTTGGGCATTGTCATGACTATCCAATAACAATTATCATTAGGGCTGGAACTAACGATTATTTTAATAATCTATTAATCGGTGGATTATCGTTTTTCTTTTAATCAATTAATTGGATAAAAAAAACAATAAAACATTTTAATTTCCCTCTATTTATTCAAAAACAGAACATTATCTCAAACTACACAAATAACAGGTTGCTGCTTGAAAAATGATCACTCACAGACTGTCACATTCACATTCCCAACCAACCGGACTAGATGTGCAAAAATATATACAAATGGTTTGGTCCAGCTGGGCATTGGGCTTTCTTTTTTTGGGCCGAATTAAATGCTAGTGAGTTGGGCCGCGTCGGGTCTGGGCTTCAACACCTGCAGGTCGGGCTGGGTTGGGTTTTAATTTTTAGGCCCATTGAGAACTCTCTCACACTCGGACGCACACATTGGCACGGTTGATTCCATGCCATCCCATATCGCTTTTGCAAAGATTGCTCTATGGCATTATGCAGAGTGAAATGCTCCCACACCTTAGAAGATTGCGGTCGAACAGTTTTCTCAGCCTTGTTCATGTTTCAAAATGATGGCGCCCACCCAGCATGCTCCGCTCTTCATCTCTGGTGTTTTACGGCAGTTTGCATCTGTCAAGTTGCATCATTGCCTCGTGCTGGTACTACTCGTTCCTGCGCTCTTAACGCTCCGCTCAATGTGAAGTAAACAGCTACGCAACATAGTGAGTGACATAATAATCATGCAACACAACAAATCGATAGTGAAATTTGTTACCAACGCTTTTAATAATCGAATTTTATCGATTTGTTGTTGCAGGCCTAATATTCATTGCAGCTGAAACCTTTGCTTGTGCATGTTTTTACAGTCTTTACAGCTGTGTGTAGCTCGAGCAGACTCAGTATTTCAACCACCAGCATATGTCTTGTTTTGAGAGCCAGAGAAATGCTACCCAAAGGGGTTATTAGAGCTTGATGGCGTGGTCTGTCTTTTCCCCAGCTTTTTTTTTTCTACAACTCAACTCCTCCACACGTCCTTGTCTCATTCCCACTCCCACTCTCTTCCCACTGCATCTCACTCTCACTTTCTCTCTTCTTTGTCTCTCACACACTTTCTCTCTCACCTGCTCTCTCTCAAGCACATCTCTTTGCTCTGTCTCTCACATCAGGCTACATCCTCACTTCCCACATTTTTTTCCCCCTTTAGCTTTGACACAACAATGGCTCCGCTGGTGTTTTCAGACCAGTACCTACAGCTGTCTGCTAAGCTTCCATCCCATAATATTTATGGCCTGGGGGAGCATGTGCACCAAAAGTTTCGTCATGACATGAACTGGAGGACTTGGCCCATCTTCACCAGAGACGCTTTCCCTAACGGGGTGAGGAATACGAATACTTTTTAATGCCATTGATATCAATCTTATGCATACAGACAGATATAGTCATAAATACACTGTTTACATATGTCAGTCGCAGTAATGCCCCCCCCCGGTTATTGTTGTACCAGACAGATTGTGTGCTCAAAGGCTTACAATTAGGTCTACCTACCGTGTGTGTGCTTGTGTATGTGTGTGTGTACACATGTTGTATAAGGTATGTTTACATGAGCTCCCTACATGTGTATTCTCTTTCCCAAAGGGCTTATAATTGAATTTCTTGTAAGCTGATTAGGCTGTGAAGTCACCCCCTCAGCCTCAATAAGTCTCCCACTTCCCTCTTGTGACTCGCACGTCTTCTCCATATTCCTTCATCCCCCTCGTCTCTCTTTCCTCCTCTGCAGGGAACACATAACCTCTATGGACACTATCCATTCTTCCTCTGTTTAGAAGATGAGAGCGGAAAGTCATTTGGTGTCTTCCTCATGAACAGCAATGCTATGGGTAAGGATAAATAAGGCAAAAACACACAAACGAATGCATGCACACACATGCGTGGCAGAGACATGAAAGCTTATTTAGAAAAGGAAGCAGTCACAGTCGGTTTAATATGAGAGGGTTAGGCACAGGCATATGACTATAATAGGAATATAATACACATATACATATATATGCATACACATGCCCCTGAAACATTGGGAAATGAAATCATGTGCCAAAAACGTTTTCTTGCCTCTAATTGATCATACTGACTCTGATATAGATGGTGTTTTGGTTTATGTGTATGTGTGAGAAAATTCCCCAAAAGAGGTTTCACTGGATGCCGACTGAATGAGGGGGCATTTTATTTATTATAATAATAATGTCAGAGTTAAAATAATGGCATGTCAACCTTTTGTATCCCTTGTTCAGAGGTGACTCTGCAGCCTGCTCCAGCTGTGACCTACAGGACGATTGGAGGAGTCCTTGACTTCTACATTCTCTTTGGAGACACACCAGAACAAGTGGTTCAAGAGTTCCTCAAGGTGAGTGGTGACCTTTTTTTCTTTTCTTTTTTTTTACATTAAAAAAAAAAGGAAAGAAAGAAAAAAATTATGCAGTAGAGATTTGTTCTGTGCAAAAGTGGCTTGTGAGTTGCTTTGCCACGGTCCATGCATTAGCAATAATGTCCAATCATCCTTTTCCAGCTCATTGGCAGGCCTGTCATTCCTCCCTACTGGTCACTGGGTTTCCAGCTCTCTCGGTGGGACTACGGTAGCCTGAGTGAGGTCAAGAAAACTGTGGAGAGAAACCGTGCTGTGGGGCTCCCATATGTAAGCTCCTGTCTGCATGCTTGCTTAAGTTTTCTTAAATAGTTTATTTCATTCTTTTTATTGTATCCTCATGCAGCTATTTGTGACGTTTGAAGACACCAAGCCTATTTCTGCCTCTATTCTAGTCTGATTTGGTACTCATGTTCTCGTGATAAAATGCACAACAGCTGTTCACAGATCTTTATATTACAGCACTACCCGTGATATGTTGAATTTTAGGTGCATAAATGTCCTCACATGTTTGGCACTTGTTTATCTTGAGCGTAATTTCTGTCACGTTCTGTTTTCACTGTGGTTATTATCTCAATAAAAATGCACAATAAACCCATATAAGACTAGGTGTCAGGTAGAGAGGCAAGATCTCCTCTCATGCAACCTTACCAGTAAGGGACTGCGTGACAAACAGCCAAACCCAAGTATCAGAAACAGGAGATCATTATCCACCAATTACGGTCTAGGAGATGAAAACAAGTCATGGTTTTCTCAATACTGGTTTGCCATTTGTATTTTAGTCATTGATTTTCTTTGCAATGCAAAAGTAAATTGCAGACAAAAATGGAGGAAGGTCTTTGAATGTGAATGTCACCTCAGACATCAAACACAGAGGCATTAAGGAGGTTTCAGGAATGTCCTTTCTTCAGGCTAAATATGCATTTTTAAGACCGACAGTCTGTGTAGTACACAAGGTGTGTGTGTGGGGGGGGGGTACTTTAGCTGATCTACCGTTTTTGGGAGGGGATCAATGCTCCACCCTTTGCACCCCTTGTTAAATCTGAACCACCCATGCACTACCATGAGGTTCCAGAGGCAAGGGCCTTAACTGCTACACTATCGGGGGAGACGTGATATGAAGGTTGAAGCAGGAGTTCGACAGGCAGTCAGAGTGATAGGGATGGCCTTTAGCTTAGACGGGGTAATCCAGCTTTCTGTCAAATAATGGAGAGTCTTCTGGGCACTATAGGTTCAATCCCGGGACCACTATTTTTCAAGCGTCCCTGAACGTTAGCGCTGATCAAAGATCAATCGACCGAGTTCTTTTCATTATCTCATTCATCCTGATCTGAATGCTAAAACTACTCCAACGCTTCTTCCTTTCTGAGACACTTGAGAAATACCAGTTCTGGTTGATACTTTCTTGTGAATGAGTCTTGCTGCTTGTCTTCAGCTAAGCCTTCCGACAGTGACCGTAAAAATTCCCTTCCACGCAGGGCAGTGATATCTGATGTGCTTTTTACTCATTAATTACAAAGGTAAGGTAATTGAAAGTAATCAACATTTTTATAAGTCCCTATATAACACTTAAACTGTATCAGCCCAGCAATGACAGCACCGATCAAGGACTCTGTTTGAACTCTGTCTTATCTAATGATTAAATACAAACAAATTTCCAACCCATCTCAATATTTCACTCTGATAATCTCCAATCCTTCTTTCATATCCAAAGACATTAGGATGCAGCTGCTTCCTCTCCTGCTATACTCAGGGACATATTTGATAACCATTAGATAGACCACAGAGGGCATTATCACATTCTCCCTAATATGTCTGGAGCTGATTACCATTAGAGGAAGAATCTGGCAGAGCCTTCCAAACCATCTGCTCTATCGATATGAAGTAGATTTTGGCAGACAACAGACAGGCAGAGAGCAAGCATGAAGTCACATCCTGGCAAAGGAGATAAAAAAATGTGTTAACACTCCCATTGTCCTCCCAAGGTTTAGTAGCACATTAGCCAAGTTACATTATGGTGTCCAAAAGTCCAGCAAAGGCATGGGTGCAGAAAAAGCTAGCAGTTAAAATGGGTTGTCTGTGAGGCTCACAATGCAAATTCTGACCATTGGGAATTTTATTCATACTGAGATGAGGAATATGCAGGGTTAGGAGCATGCATTCAAGTCGTACTGCAGACGCTCAAATTTGAGTGGATATGTCCAAGATATGCGGAGAAGCATAAGTGGGTACATTTAAGAAGTATTAAGAGTCATTTTGAATTTATTACCCTCATGCAAGATGCAAATGGGATTTTAATACATGGAAGCCGTGCCAGCGTTTTAGCATCTGCAATTAAGCTTGGAATATCTAATGACATCCAACCTATTTGAAGTAACTCAATAAGTTAACATAGTATAATCCAAAAGATCATCTCCAAACAGGACTGGGAAAAATAAACTTTTGATAGAATTAAAATTCTTTCCTTCATTTAGTGATGTATTGCATATGCATGAGGTCCCCATGCAGACAGTGTGTTCTTCTCTCCATGCAGGACATTCAGTACACTGACATAGACTACATGGAGGATAAGAAAGATTTCACCTATGACAAAGTCCTGTTCAGTGAGCTGCCTCAGTTTGCCGACTACCTCCATGAGAAGGGGCAGAGATACATCCTAATCCTGGTAAGAACCACCTTATTGTGAACAGTTATTTCAGTCAAAGTGTCAAATTACATTCCTTTATTTGACAACAGCTGCTTCTAGTGGTGGAATGTAAAGTCAGTGTCAACTCTTATCTCCATCATGTTAGCACATTAACCAGCTAGCCATGGTCCATCTCATCACCTTCAATAGCAGCAGAGTTTCAAAGAAAAACTTACAAAAAAGTACACTTCAACTTTAAACACTCCTGGGCTTCTGCATATGTTGGACCTGGGGGGGTTGGTGATTTTCCTGTATTCTAGGCCAAATGTTAGTGCTGTGTTAAGTTCAAACAACAATGTCGAATGATGCTTTGCATGTGACATGAAACGCATCATGTGGTGACATTATGATGTGTATGCCTTTGTTCCCAGGATCCTGCAGTAGCTACCAGTAAGAGAGTAGGGAACACACCATACGAATCCTATGACCGTGGGAATATGAAGAATGCCTGGGTCACTGAATCAGATGGGAAAACTCCTTTGTTAGGAGAGGTGAGTTGTATTTGGGTGTAAGTGAGAACTAAGGAGTGAATACAGATGAAGCAATCCACTTAGTCACCCCTTAATCAGGCTCTTATCTCTACTCAAGCAAAGATTTCCCTCCTCCAGATGGTAACGCCCCGATCTTTCATCCTACGCATGTCCAGTGTTCTGTATCATGTGAAAATGGCTTGTCGCAGTCCTGCATGGGTCAAGTTTAATGTTGCAAACCACAGGTCACCCACAGGTGTTAACAGGAGGGTGATAGTGATAGTGTATCGCTATAGATTCATACATTGTATAGCAAAACAAAGTGTACAGAGAGTTTGTTGATCCACTTTGTCTAACACTTTGCATCAAACACAATTTTAATAAGCTTTGGCATGACCGTGGCCAGACACACTCATTTTGTCAGGAACTGATAAATTGATGGGGATTTTAAACCCTACAGCATTTGGAAAAACACGTTCAGTCAGATAGAGTCGCCAAGTAATACTCTGACATCAGATTTGTTCTAGGAAAAATAATTTGGGCTTATGTACAGTGTATTAAAATAAAAAAAATAAAAAAGAATTGGATCGTACTAGACTCTGATACTGGAAAAATTCTTCATTATGTTAGGGTAACACTTTTTTATTGAACATTTTCTCCCAACAACATCTGTGCTTGACAATTATAATGCGGCTCATTTAAAGCCCCTACAAAGAACTTTCATTTTGTGTTGATTTTGACGACCCCTGTGGACAAAAGCGGGAGTGTTTTGCTGGAATGAAGACTGCATTTTCCATGAGCTCAAGTGCATATTGTCGTAAAGAAGCTCATCTGGCTTGTGCGTGCCATCTCCGGTCTGAGCGCCATAAATCGTTTCATCCGGTGGACAGATCCAGCCGCTGCCTCTCGAATGTAAAGAATTACACTGTTTAGAAATACCTTATCTTCCCACCGACGGCCTCATTTGCTCTTGTAGGTCATACAGAGACATCAGCAGAAACAAGATACTTTTGCATATCCCATTAAAAGTTTTTTGTAGGGGCTTTAAGTTATGATTAAGATTAGGTCAGTTAAGGTCTGGGGAAAACCCCCCGAGGTTGTATATAAATTTTGGAATGGCAGTGTGCGGGTACTCTAGAGAACATACATTCATAAATCCATGTTTCACTTTATATCAGTTGTAAATGCCTGTGGAAGTGTTTTAATGATTTGATTTTTGATGCTTAGCCCCAAGCACCAATTCAGCATTGTACTGTTGCAGGGGTACAAGGTCAAAAGCAAGCTAGTCTGTGAAACTAACACTCAAGACAAAAACTCCTGTGGAGTGTGCAGTACGTAGACTCAAAATCAGACTGCGGCGTGTGGTCGGCTACATCCTTGGCCACTGAGTGTTTGACCTTTTGCATTATGCAATTCATCATGCAACAAAACTGTACGTGCATTTGCTGTGTGTATCTGCAATGTTAATGTCTGACTGGTAATGCTCCCTAATGGAGGTTCAAAGTTTCCAGCATGTTATTTTTTTTATCCTTCTCCCCATAGAGGATGAGTAAAAAGAAAAATAAATAAAAAATGCTCTCCGCTGCAAAGAGGGTTGGAGGTGGGGGGTAAAAGTCTGTTGCTGCCATGCTTTTATGGTGTTGCTTTTGATTACACACGCGATAAGGTCCAGTCCCTCCGCTAATCACCTGTTCATGCCGTTTATAACAGGTCAAACATATGCATCGATTCTGCATTAGTGTTTAATCTTAAAATGTTCTGCATCACTGCATCACAGATTAGGTATGCGTGTGTGTGTGTGTGTGTGTGTGTGTGTGTGTGTGTGTGTGTGTGTGTGTTTCTCCTCAGATATAAGTTTCCTTCCTCGCCCGGCGATGGTGTGGTGTGAGCGCGGCATCCA
>OMNW01005781.1:1306-35851 GCA_900303245.1 Selene dorsalis | reverse complement strand
GGGGGGGGGGTCCATTTCCCCTGGCTGTCATCCCACAGGCTGTGCAGCTGCTGTGACAGGTGATCTGAAAATGCTGCCCCTGAAGAGGACATTTTAAGTCATTTAATTTAGTTAGCATTAGACTATTATACATGCTACTCTTTTTGGTCTTTCACAGTCTTTCACATGTACTTTTTAATGTTCAAATTTGGCCTTATTTTTCACTTGTTTAATTATCTTGTCTTCTTCTCACCCCTCTTTCTTCTTCTTAATGACAGGCCTCAGAGGGCCACAAAATAGGACAGGCAGCTGAAGAGAGAAATAGGAGGCAAGATGTTGGTGCCATCATTGCTGCTTTTGACAGACAGTCTTGGCCTACACAGCTGACATAGTGTATTTCACAATTTGTTTTTTCTCCCTTATTTTTTTTTCAGACAGACCTGTAGTCGGTCCTTTCTTTTGCTGTGCTCTCTGTGTTTATCTCCAACTCTCCCTCTGTTCTGCCCTGTCAGAGAGAGCAGGGAAGTGACAACGCTATCAAAGGCTTGGCGCTCTTCTATTGATTGCTCCTGTCTGTCCGCCACCTTAAGCCATCAAAGCCCGTCACCTATCAGTTGTTGCTTGATGCTGTCTTTTCCATCATCTGTTGCATCATAGCACTGTGGACTGAAATGTCACAAGGGCTTTGTGGAAACTTTATATCAGATGATAGGCAGTTTTTAAATCACTTTCTTTGATGAGCACATTTTATCTTCTTCTTATTTATTATTAAGTTACAGTGATTTATAGCAACAAGAAATGTCCATGTTCCCTTTGTGGGGTGTTGTAGCTTCTCACCTTATGTTAAGTCAGCTAAGATTAAAGTGTGTGGATGGGCATGGTAAGCTAAAGCAGGTGTTACAGAATGCAACCACAAATCAAACACCAGATATGCCTTCACACAGAGCACAAAGCCGACACCTTTTGATGTCTGCGCCACAAATCATAGGCATAATCTGGTCTCATTCAGTGGAAAAAACAAATATTTAAATCCTTGTTATTCTTTTCTGCAGGGAGTGGACAAGGTGAAGGCATATGTACCGGATGCTGTGTGGTATGACTATGAGACGGTAAGAATATTCTCTATGCTCTCCTCACGTTTGTCACAAGAGAGCTGATCAATAGCATAATTCTTGGAATTACTGTGAGAATGATAATTAATGATAATTACATCTCCAAAATATAGACAATTTCAGTTCAAACTGCTGATGCGAAGTGCCCATATAAATATAAAAGCTGAAAAGGACATCAATGAACAGCTTGAGTTGTTGTCATGATGACCATGGAATTCTAATCAGAAAACTGGGTATACTTTCATTACACAACTAACACTAGTGTTTCTTAATCTTTCCCCCTTCATTTAGAGTCCTTATAGAGAAAGAATATAGTGTAATTTCTAGTGTAGATTTAAAACCACATGGCATTAAAACTATCACCAAAAGCACTGTGAATTATGTAGTGTGTAACCAACTAAACACTGCAGGCTAAACAGAGGTTAAAGTATTAGAATGCATTAGATTGAACAGACGCACCTGAATTAACTGGCAACAAAAATGTACTGCACTCAGTAACCATGATTGCACAGTGGCTTATCAGTATCATGTTACATTAGTGGAATTAACACGTACACAAAGAGCATGTATCACATGAAAGTCTTTGCCTCGAGTTCTTTGTTTGAGACTGAGAAACGAGTGCGATAAGACAGAGTGAGAGAGAGGACAAAGATAGAGTGAAAGAGGGGACAGGGAAGAGATGAGGGAGACTATCTCCCTGACAGAGAGATAAAAGAGGTGTTGAGTTCCTTTGGGACCTTATTTGGGCGTCACAGTGGCAATGTAAAGCGCCCACTGATCAGATGAACGATTAGATTGGCTGTCTTGCCGCCAGCCCCTTGTCCCGGTTGGTCCCCTGTGATTATCTGGGTAGGAGGATGGAGGGGTTGGGGGGGGTATTGATGTAGTGAAAATGACCATGAAAAAGAAGTTAGTGTGGGAAGAAATATTGGAGGAAACAGAGGGATGAGAGAGTCAAAACAGATGGAATGAGAGTTTGATAAAAAGGAAGTAAGGAAAGAAGGAGGGCATATAAGATGGGAGAGAAGAAAAAAGCAGGGACAAGAGAGGAGATAAGAAGAACAAAAAAGGAGGCGGGTGACAATTACGCTGTGTAGAGGGAGGAGGAAGATGGGAAGTTTGGCCAGTAGGAATAAGGAGAAGAAGAGAAGACAAGGCAAGAGAAGACCTCCTTAAGGCAGACAATGAGGGGGTGATAAGATCTGAAATTGCTTATAGTCGCTCCACTAACTCCAGCCCACACACGCCCATAGTCTACTGTACTGCGCACAATGGTGCACATGCAGACACACACACATACACACACACCCTCAATGGGAATGGAGGAAAATGGGATAAAAAAAAGAATTAGAGCACCACAAGAGAGAGTAACAGGACGCGAAGAGGCAAGTAGGTGGAAGGAGAATGAGAGGTGGAGAGAAGCAAGTTTTAAATTATTTTAGGCTGGTCTGAGGATTCAGTCCTCGGGGGATCAGAAATTAACTCTGCTCTATCTGGGCCCTCAGAGAAATGAGTGGAATGGGGCACAGAGAAGGAGAGAGAGAAACACACAGCGTGAGAGAGAAACATGTGGAAAATGTCTCTTCTCTTCAATTGCTTCTTAGCTGCTCTAACATGCTCTAACAGCACAGTCACACATTATGTCATTATAATGTCAAAAATGACACATTTCATATGCTTCTCAAGGGCCTCAATCACTGCTTTCTTCTCTGACTTTTACAGACTCCCTAGAATTTAAACCAAGCCAAAAAGCCAACAAGCCAAAAAATAATATACCAGACTGAAAACGTTTGATGGCTTTTTTTTCTCCTTTTTTTTTTTTTTTAAATAAAATAAAAATAAAAAAGGCAAAATAAGGTCTGTAGTGTGGAAGACACTCTGGAGCCATAACCATAGGCCTGAACAAAACTGCTTCAGGAATTGTTGCAAGGACACAGGGGTCCTAAAATGATTCACATAGACTTAGAGCTTTCAGACTATGTATAATTTCTCAAGGATGTGTCAAGATTAAGTCAAAGAGAATTACTGAAGAAAAGAAAGATATATGTTTATTGATCCTCATTTCAGAGCAGCACAAGAGAAAAGAGAAAAATATAGTATATAAATAAGATAAGAATAGAAATAGAATATAGGATAAATAAGATAAATTGGAAATATCATATAAAATAACGTACAAGTAAGCTTAGTTTTATGGCCTAGAGGTACAAAATTAATCAACTATATCTATAGGTTAGTCTGTGTTGTTGTAAGAGAACAGTATTCTGTGCTGAGGGTTGAAAAGTTTGATTGCAGAGTAGCTGGGGACCTATTTAACATGGTAGGTGGTTTTCACACTCAGACTACAGATCCATTCATACACAATCAGCAAACACAAGCTCTCTGCACTTCTGTGCTTCAGGGCCTCAAAAGGGGAAAAAAAGCCAATTGCAGACATGGCAATTTCACACAATCCCAAAGCTGGTATTTTCCAATCATGACCACTGCCTTAATCTTGAAGGGGGTTTTATGCAAGATCATATCTTTTGTTGTTTTACCAATCAGATGGAACGCCTGGCAGACCGCAAAAGAGAAGTTACGATGTTCCTACCCGCTGACAAGCTTGGTTTACACATCAGAGGAGGTGCAGTCCTCCCTACACAAAGACCTGAGGTCACAACAACATACAGGTACTTTCTTCCGTTTTATGTATCATAATTCACATGCATGTGTGTGCGCAGATGTGCTTAGTAGCCATTTGATTCTTTGAATACTAGTCGGCGAAACCCCATGGGCTTGATCGTTGCTCTTGATGACAACAACCAGGCAGCTGGGGAGCTATTCTGGGATGATGGAGATTCCAGAGGTATTGTTGCTTTTCTCAATTTGTGCCTGTTTGTGAGTGTGTGTGTGTGTGTGTGTGTGTGTGTGTGTGAGAGAAAGAGAGAGAGAGAGAGAGAGAGAGAGAGAGAGAGAGAGTGTGAGGCGGGATCAGCTGCATCTTGTTATTACCACTCATTACAGGCGTTCTTTTATGAGCTTCAAACAGAAGCTCTCATCTTGTCAAACACAAAGAATCACATGAGTCATAGTGATTGTTCAAACGGCATCAGTCAGCTCACACTCTTCAACATGTGACTCTGTTTCAGGTGTCAAACTGAGGTGACAATCATTAACATCTGCTCTTTTTGTGTTACAGAAACAGTTAAAACAGGAAACTATATCCACTACACATTCTCCGTTGTCAATGTAAGTTTCCCTCACATCTGCACCATCTTTCAAATCCAGCACACATATTCCTTCTGATCTGAATTCAAGTTCGAAGTTCAAAACCACCAGAGACCGTCAACTTCCTCAGTCCAGAACTCCACGAGCATGATTGATCCATGTTATGCTGCAGAAGCTTTGTTGGATCAAGTACCCCATGTTCCTGCTTCACACAGCCCTGAGGATTGCCTGCATGTTTAATGTATGCCAGTGATGTTCTTCCTGTATATTAGCATTACACTGGGGTACAGGGTTTACAGACAGGAAATCTATCAGAACAGCTGTCTGACTGATGGTCATGAGTGTGAGGAGTTTATAAGCTGGGTGCTTCAACAGTATATGAGCCGTGAATAACATACATTGCAGTAGACTATTTATTTATCTTTCCTCAAACCTATTCAAAGCATCAGTCAGAACACTAACAAAATATGGTCATGTATTGAAATTAGGCACATAATTGTGTATCTTTTGCCATATAGGGACAACTGGCAATGCAGGTGACCAATGCTGGCTACAAGGACCCAAACAACCTGAAGTTTGACAACATCACTATTCTTGGTGTGCCTTTTTCTCCCGTGTCCGTCTCTGTGACTCATGTTGGAACTGGAGAAGCTGGGAACACAACCACATGGTATCCAGACACCAGCATAAAGCACGATGTAGCCAAAGAGGTAAGGGCACCTGCTCATAAACATTGCTGTGCATAAAAAAAAAAAACGCAATCATATTTTTAGGCACGTAGGCATTTTCTAGGTCTAGGCTACACTAATCATTAATTTAATGTCAACAATGCAATGTGAAGGTTCTTGCTTTTTGTGAAAAGCCAGCATTTAGTTGTGATTCGATTATGCTGTCCCTCTCGGTAATAGCAGTGGGTGACACTCATTACCATATATCCACTCATTACCAGCACCAAAAAATAGACAGCCATCGTTAACAGCTAGCTACCAAAGGTAGTGATGCATTCAGCTCATATATTTCCCTCAGGAGTTGATGGAGATCAGGCTGGAGCTCCACACTGAACACAGTATTAGACCTATATCCATCAGCTGTCCAGAAATATGCCTCAAAAGAAATGCTAATGTTGCTCCGTGTGAGCTGGATTTGTAAAGAGACCACTGTTTGCTAACAAATATGCAATATCAACTTTATGATATTAAAAAAGTCTGAAATATCACATCTTCAGAAATAAATAACTACAGTTTATTTCTTTCAATGTATTATATTTTTGGCTTTCTGTGTTCTTGTATAAGGTGGTCGTGTGTATTGGTGCTTTAGAATAATGGATTACACAGGAAAAACTCTCATACATACAGAGGTCTGCAAAAGTCAGAGACTACTTTTCCAATCTCTTGAAATGGAAAGTAATCTTAGACTCCACTGTAAGTATTTCCATTTTGTCCGGGAAACCTTGTTGGACGGATGCAAGGTGGGTGTGATCTGCAATGGCTACCCCTCGAGGCATCTGTCATTTATTTCAATAAGACCAGGAATGAAACTATTACTGTACCGACCAAGGTTAGACTCTAAGTGTAAGGAATGATAAGAATTTACATTAGGTAAGGACACTAAAAATGTGTGTGTGTGTGTGTGTGTGTGTACATGAAAAGGGGCGAGAAAGTGACAAAGAGCAATGATTCCACAGTTGGCGCCCAGGGTTATGAGCAAAAAGCCTATAGTCTATAAAGTGCCGAGAGGTTCAGTTAAGTAATTCTATAGAGGTTTGCTTTGTGTGGTTGTGTATATATACATGTGTGCTTGTCTTTCATGTGTATGTAGCTGTTACTGTGCTTGTGTAGATCCTTAAGGTCTCTCTGGTCACACACACACAAGCATGCATTTATCAAATGACTCTCAGCGGTAATCATTTCCTGGGGGTGAAGGGTAAATGTGCTGTTAAACCTAAACTCTGGCTTGTCACGTCCATCAGTCTTTATATGCCTAGTCAGACTGGGCCTTGAATATAACTCACAGCCGCCAAACATCATTAGTTCGATAGACACTCAAATAGAACAGCACTTTATAATAGGAGTCACATTGGCTCCCAGTATTTTATTTCATTTTCTGAAGCACAATTCCAAAATAAAAGGACCAATGTAAAAAGATATATCCTTGATGTCCTCTCCACAGTGGATGCATCAGATGGTGACTGTAGTGACTACAGCGAAAGGGGGCTCCCCAAGATATGTTGTGAGAATGACTCATAATTCCCAGCAGAGGCTGTTGAACCAGCGAGGGAAATTAACAGCTGTGTCTTAATTGATAGCACACGCAACGTCAAGCACACATTCTGTCTCAAGCCAGCATGTCTGTGCTTGCTCGCATAAGGAGGTGGTTCACTACAAGACAACTTGGGGAGAACATTACCACGGTGCCACCCTCGGGTTTATTAATCCCACCGTTTCTCTCCATACGCCTCATCACATTCACAGGTTTTGTTCCTCAGTGACCTCTCCCTGACCCTGGGGGAGACCTACGTGGTGGAGTGGAAGCTGGCGGCAGACGATCACCAGCGCTTCGACTGCTATCCGGAGGAGAATTCAGATGAGGCAAAGTGCAAGGCCAGAGGCTGCATCTGGAAGGTGAGGAGTGACTGCAGTAATGCTCCCTCAAATTTACTGTACACTCTCGATTTCTTCATTCTGAAAAATCTCTGTGGTTTTCGTTTTCTATCCCTACTCAGCCCAGCAACATTGACCGTGTTCCCTGGTGCTTCTATCCAAACGACTATGGGTACAGAGTCACAACAACCAATCCCAGTGCCTCAGGCATGACAGTTGATATCACTCGGAACAACAAGTACAGGAGCAGTGGGCGCCCAGACTCACCGGACATAGACACACTCCGTGTTGAGATCCGTTATCACAGCAGTGACATGCTGCAGTTCAAGGTGTGTATTTATTTATTTGTGTTAGTAGAGGTGTACTCTCTTGCATATCAGTGTTTGTGCTTCTCAGTATCTTTCCCTACACTCCTGCTTTGAATGTTTTTCTTATCTTCACTGCAACCATGCTGCTTACCTGCTTCACAGTCACTGACTCACTAACATCACCTTCCCTGTCCAGATCTGGGACCCGTCCACAGATCGTTATGAGGTTCCAGTGCCGCTGACGGTTCCTGCTGCTCCTGAGACCGATGAGAACAAGAGGCTTTATAAGGTGGAGATTAGCAGCAACCCATTTGGTATCCAGGTCATAAGGAAAAGCACAGGAACCAAGATGTGAGTACTTCAGTGGTACGACCGGTCCAGGTGGCCGTACGTTGTTGTTTTCGGTCCTAGATCTTGTCCCTTAAAGTGAGCACTCGTGGTGAGTTTTTTTTTCCCCATGAGACAAAAGTAACAATGCTGACTTAAGTCCCCTGGAACCACTTCCCAAATCAGATATGCTCAATAAAATTGCCCCGTGTGGCAGTGTTTAAAGTAGTTTCCTCTTGTTCAGCAGTCAGGATGATGTCACACGAAGCAGTCACACGTCAGAGTCTTTTCAAAGCATATCTTTAAGCAAGGGTGACATTATTTTGTAGTTAAGCCCTCCGTGTTTTTTAGAAGTGACAGTTGAAATGTTACTAATTAAAATTTATGGAGTATGTTGAAGGGATGCCTGCAGTCGCTACGGGTTATTATGCTTATTTGTGTCAAACATATTGTGAATAACTCCTTTTGACAATAATTCCCTCTCACTCCTCTCTCTCATTGATTTAATCCTCTGTCACTTCCCTCAGCTGGGACTCCTCTGTGCCAGGTTTCACCTTCTCAGACATGTTCATCCAAGTGTCGACTAAACTCTCGTCAGAGTTTGTGTACGGCTTTGGGGAGACAGAACATCCCACCTTTAAGCACAATCTCAACTACCACACCTGGGGCATGTTCTCAAAGGACCAGCCTCCTGGTGTAAGTATCACACCAAAGCATTGACTTCACACACAGGCACACACATGAAAAAATGAACACAGATTCAGTTGTTATTTCGTGCACCTTTTTGATGCATACTTTAAAGCATTTTGTCTAGCTGAAGGAATGTTTGATAGTAATGATGTCCACTATCAAAATATGTCATTGAACTAAATCATTGTTCACAGCAGCCAGAGTTTTTACCTCTTTTTTAAAGCGTAGGCATGCTCCATCAAAAGCAACTTTGCGTGTCTTTAACATCATACCCTCTGAGAGACTGCAGAGGTGACTTGTAAACAACTTTCCTGCACAGTATGTAAACTTGTCTCTCTACTGCTCGTGGCACTTTGATGTGGCGCTGTTGATATGAACGGCGGTTTAGTGTCATCGTGTTTTCCCTACCGGTGTCAAGGCCAGACAGGATGAGGTTTCCACCTGCATCAGCATTATCAAGCCTAATTGCTGAGCTGTCAAGACAGCTCCACAGGGTTCAGACAAATGTTACAGAGGCCCTTAGAGAGCAGGGGAATTAGAGTTTGAAGGGGAGAGAGGGAAAAGTGTGAGTGATAAAAATGAAAAAGAAAAAAAAACTGAGGAGACATGACATGGATTCTGTATTCACTTTTTATACACTAATACTAAACCTGATAAAACAAGACTTTAAAGAGGAGTTTTATAGATGGTCAAAAGAAAGCTAGGTATGGTTCTATGAATTATGGATGGCTGACAGAGCTAGTCCAGGAATAAAATAGCTTAAGAAAGACATACTTCCTCTCTTTTCCACACAAATTTTTTCACCATTTACAACCACTTCCACATACAAACATCAGTCACATATGGCCTCGCAGTGTAACAACCGTAGTAACAACAGGTCTGCTCAGGTTATATTCATAATGGATTTCATGGATAGTTTTTGCTGTTGTTTCTGTTCAAAATCTAAGCAGACTAAGCCACAAGGGTGCACTTGATGCAACATGAAAGACAGATAAAGTTTGAGGTTGAATCCTTCATAGCTGAGGGAAAATCAGACTGTTAGCCATTACCTACGCTTTGGGCTATACAACATGAAGGAGAATATAAATAGAAAGATTTATAAGGCTGCGAGTGAAATTGCTTAATCCAAATCCTGTTTTATTTAGAAGTCCGTAGTCAGACTGTTGCAGTCCATGCAAATGTACCTAGAATGTGTCAAGGAAGTCAAGAAAGACCGACAGGGAGAGACCAAGAGTGTGCTGTCACTGGCTGTCACTCGCTGTTAGAAGTGCTTGGAAGAGCTGATGACCTTTCTCCTCCCTGAGTCAGGCCATCACAACATGTAGCAGCACCACAAGGACACGCACGCGCACACACATACATACACAAGCAAGAAAAACACATATCCAAACTAAAACGACACAGAGACAGAGCCGCTCCTCAGAGCCATTATATTACAGTTTAACAACTTCTTATTCACCAGAAGTGCAGGAGGCTGATGGAGTGTGACATGCCCATGAGTTTTCTTTGCAGGACAGTGACATCTGAAAGTGGCAGATTTCCTGTCCCACGCCACCTTTCTATCTGTTCCTCATCACCCCGTCTGTCTAGTCCCATCCTCATCTGAACAGTGAAGACAACAGCGGGACGCTCTCAGTAGTTACCGCAGGAGCAGCCCACACTGTGAAATTCAACCCGCTCCCACTAGAGCCGATATATTCTTACATATGTTAATAATTACTGAAGCACACTGAAGTATGTGCAGGCAGAAAATCAACAGACGGGTGTTTATTTGCATGTGATGAACTGTAACAGGAAATGGAAACAAACAAAAAATACTGAGTGCCTTCAGGCAGCGCAAGCAAATTGATTAGGCAGGCGATATAAACCATAAACTTTTATAAACCATCAAAAAGCTCTGCTCTGTTAATAACTTGCCAGGTTGAGTATGGCAACCACCAGGCTCCAGTTTTGTCATTAATTTTAATGCTCTGCATGCTACATTTAGGACTTCCTGATTTTGTTATAGAACCCTTCAGCAACTCAAATCCCCAAATAACCACCTAGCTCTCTGTTGATGTCTACAAACTCAGGCCAGTTTCCAGCCAAGTTTAAAATTTTGGTGATTTTGTTACACCACTGTAAGTAACCTTTTTTTTTTTTTTATTGTTTTAGCCTGTGCAGATTCATTTGCATACAGGATAGGTATACGGATATTTTTCCCTCCTTGTGGGAATGCTGTTGAATGGTTACAGCACTGGGAGCAAGCCTACTGCAGCAATATTATGTTATACTTAAAAATACATACTGCTCCATCATTTCTTGTTAACTAACTGATTCCATTTCCATGTTTTCCCATACTCTGTGTTGTAAACTGTTTTCCTGTCTGTATACAAGATCTATTGCATGTCTGCCTGTCCTGGGTGAGGGATCCCTGGGGTTTCTCGAATTTTTTCCCTGTTAAAAGGGTTTTCTTGGGAGTTTTTCCTCAGTTGATGTGAGGGTCTGAGGGCAGAAGATGTTGTCATGATGCTGTGTGAAGCCCTTTGAGATAAACTGTTTGTAAAAACGGGCTGTACAAATAAAATTGCCTTGCCTTGCCTTTTTTTACAATGAGAAATATATTGTCACCTGTGAAGAAAAATGCTCATGAATAAACAAAGTGACGCAGAGGCCAACATTTGTACAAACACAACACACAATAGGCCAATTCTTTAACCAGCATTCACCTGTTTCACACTTTGCCTTTGATTCTCACTCTGTGTGTCTCTGCTACAGTACAAGATGAATTGCTATGGAGTGCATCCCTTCTACATGGGCCTGGAGACCACCTCTGATGCACATGGTGTGCTGCTGTTGAACAGCAATGCCATGGGTGAGAGAAGAGGCACACAAACACACAAATACACATACTTGTCGCATACTTGTGCATACACCATATGCAAATGCAAGCAGCCACCCTCACACACACACAAAGACATACTCACACTCAATTATATATGCAGCAAACATTTATGTATTAATGAGTGAGGCCATTTCCCATGTTTTGAGCACATGTCCTTTGACAGAAAGACTTATATAATGCCAACACAGCGCAATGAGCACTTTCTACTCATCTGCACTTGTGTATATTTGCATACTGAACAGCAATACACACTCTAAAAATGAAGAAGAATTACCATGTATGAGACACACACGCACATACCTATATATGTAAATATTTCTCCCTTTGCAAGACAGAGTTGAGTTGCTTTACCAGTGTCCTTCTCAACCTACTTTATCACCAGAATAACAATACAGTATGGCATCTACTGATCTGCTCTGACTCAACTGTCTTCATAAAAAATAAATACACATTTTTAGAGCATTTCACCCATTTGTCATAAAGAGGCTTATACTACAAATTGCACTTGCTCAACCCCTAAGCAGTAAAATGTACATATGCATTACATAGTACAGTAATCATGCATGCTTTATATGTATTTTCAAGGGACATATATATGTTTTATTTGCTTTGTGTACAGATGTGACTTTCCAGCCGACTCCAGCTTTGACCTACCGAACTATAGGAGGCATCCTGGACTTCTACATGGTCCTGGGACCTACACCTGAGATGGTAGTGCAAGAGTACACTGCGGTAAGTCTTTGTGGAAGTCTGGTTTGTTTGTGTGTGTGTGTATATAACGCATTTGTGTGCGTTTCTGGCGCCTGTGTGAGTTTATATGTGTGTGTGTTTTGTGTCTGGCCCTGGGCCGCTGTTGATGGACTGCAGCAGCTGGGAGTTCCTCGCTTCATTGCGCTCTCTCATTTAGCCAATCTAAACACACACACACACAATCAAACAAACACTTCATGGACACTGTCCCGTTTTCCTGCAAAACAACTTTTTCTGTGATGAACTGTTTTGACTTCCTTGTTTGTTTTTCTCCTTAACAGCTGATTGGACGACCTGTTCTACCTGCCTATTGGTCTCTTGGGTTCCAGCTTTGTCGCTATGGTTACAGTAATGACCAAGAGATAGCCGATCTATATAGAGACATGAAAGCAGCGGGTATACCCTATGTAAGTTCTTTTATTATTGTATTTTATATTATTTTTTAAGATGTCAGAATTCAAGAAAATACTCATTCCCAGCAAGTATGTTGACATATCAAGTCAGATTTAGGTGTCAGTGAATGAAACATTTTTTTTTTATTTTTTAGTTTTATTTTTTATTTTTTTAATGATTTATTTGTTTAAATTTACCTCTGATATATATCAAAATATCTAACCACATGTATCACAACTCTGCAAATGTCATCCACTATAACAGAATATAACAGGACACAAACTTGATACTGCCCACATACATCTTATACAATTAAATTCCAGTATGTTTACCTGCTTTAGCCAAGACACTCCATTCAATCAGTGCCTTGGGACAAGGAGTATTCCCATTGCTCTTATCTGAACAAATGCAATCTGAATCAAATTCTTTTTGTATGTTGAATGGTGCAGAGATGAGCACTCAGTGGAATAGACTGAGCTAAATGCTACACAGTATCTGCCCATATTTGTACAATACAGTTCAGCATATGCGGACAATAACTACATAAAGCTAAATTAGATAAATGTTATTGGGATGAAGCAAAATGGAGACATTGGTTTCATGGATTACACTGGAAACATCCAGTTTAACCTAATGAAATCTGACTTCAAATTTAATTCCAAATCCTTTCCATGGTAGGTTTCTCAGCCTATAGTCATTTGGGGTTTGTACCAAAACCACTAACTCTCTCTGACAGTGAAATATGGGGTTCACATTTAAATAACATTTTTGCCACGCACTATAGATAACACAGTGTGTAAAAAAATAAAAAAGAGTTGCATCCTCTTCATCATGCAGAACAGTACATAAGAATTTCCAGCGATACCCAAGTGATCCCCAGAATATGCTTCCACAAAGCCCTAAACCTGCAAGGAGCGGACGCCAGCCATAAAGAATCCTGCATCATTAAGTGGAATGAAAGAGGCAGGAAATGCAGCTACTCAGAATACCTACACATCAGCTAACTCCCCAGACTAACCAGCCTTAAACTGACTGACACACACACGTTTTGTTCTCATTGGAGGAGATAAGAGCCAAAAGCAAACGAGAGTCTCACTTCTCTTATGTGTAGCATGCCATATGTTAAGACAAACCTTCCAGATTTGCATATTTATTGGCAGAAATTTTACATCTTTGTATCGAATTATGTAGTTTAAAAAAAAAGAGACCTGTTGAAAAGAAAGATGTTTTTTTTAAAAAAGCAGAAGTCATTCACTCATTCATTCAGACTTTCATTATATTCATATAGTGTACCAGCTCTGTAAAGTTCTGGGGGCTGAATATGCAGAAAACAGTTATCCAAGGACTAAAATAAAAAATAATAAAAAAAATTGTAGCTCAAAGCATAGAGACAGCAATTTAATTTGGGAAACATTAAATCAATTAAATGGGCTGTTTTAAATTTCTGTCTCATTCTGATATGTGTAACAGAAAAAAGTCATCCGAATTTCACTTTTACCTGGCTTTTTCTGCAGGACGTGCAGTATGCAGACATCGACTACATGGATCGTCAGCTGGACTTTATCCTGGACCCAGAGTTTAAAGAGCTGCCTGCCCTGGTTGACCACATGAGAGGAGAAGGCATGAGGTTCATCTTCATTCTGGTAATGACTTTTAATCAGAAACTACCAATACAGACACCTGTTCGGGGTTAGGCATCAACCATAGGACTGCTGTAAATATTATATAGTGATATTAAAGACAAATGAATGTTAAATTACTGCATTTCTAGCCACCCTCTACTATTAATTACACAAATGTGTGTACTTAATCCTAGGATCCAGCCATCTCAGGCAATGAGACAAGTTATTACCCTGCCTTTGTGAGAGGTGAAACGGCAGATGTCTTCATCAAATGGCCCAAACACCTTGCTGATGAAATTGTGTGGGGGAAGGTAAGAAGGAATGGAGGTCCAAACAAACAAATGGAAAAAGAACAATCAAACTGTCATGCAGTGATTAAAAGAGACTGAAACTTGTAGACACAGTGATGACTGGAGATATGATGTGAAATCTTCTTTTTCCTCTCTTTTTGCAGGTCTGGCCAGATTACCCTAACGTCACAGTTGATGAATCTCTGGACTGGGACACACAAGTAGAGGTGTGCTTTCTTTCATTTCCACGTCATAATACTCCCTAGATACTGGATTGGAAAGTAAGCATAATCATTCCCACTACCCATACACAGTATGTGAGATTGCCACCAAAGCTATAATTCAGGAAATGCAGCGGGAGACAATAGGAGTGAATGAGATCTGTCAGTTTTCAGCATTTAATATCCTGATTAGGGATTCACATGATAAACTGTTCAACTGTTAACGTGTACGTGCATCACCTTTCCAGCCAGCTCACCTGCAGCTCACACAGATGACCTGTCAGAGAGCTCTGCTGTTCCTCTCTCTTTAGTGTGGTGTTTGGCTGCACTGTGTATGTGTAAAATGAGTTCAAAATTGGAAGATCTAACAGCCATCTGAGCGCCGATCGGCTGAGCCAGAGCACAATGGATGTGGTGCTGCACAGCTGTAGCAGTGTGTATGTGTTTTATAACATCGGCAAGGAAAATAAAAACATCGACGATCGTCCTCTCAATCACAGATGGAGGACTGGGTTGCCGATCAGCACAAGCCTACTCACAGACACTTATCAGTTAACAGCCATTAATCGGTTAACAGGTGTTAGTTATTGATCTGAAAAAAAAATTCTAAATGTGCATCCCTAATCCTGATCATTTTAATGTCTCACTTCCAGCTCTACAGGGCTTTCACAGCGTTCCCTGACTTCTTTCGCAACACAACAGCAAGGTGGTGGCTTCAGGAAATCAAGGATTTCTATAACAACACCATGAAGTTTGACGGCCTCTGGATTGTGAGTGACCTGAAAGAGAACATCCTAACACAGTGACCTTATTTGCGTTCCACTTTATGACTTCCTTTTGATTTCCACATTCTGCCATCTGTCTTCATCTGCAGGACATGAACGAGCCTGCCAGTTTTGTCCACGGCACAGTTGGAGGGAACTGCCTTGGTAATCCACTGCTAGAGAACCCTCCGTATATGCCATGTAAGACACACACCGCTCTATTTTCTGTTTTCCAAATGCTGTGACGTTGACGTAAGCAGCACCTCTAAAGGATTCTACCTGTGTGATTTGTGTGTGTGTATTGCATGTTTGTCGGCACTCCCAAAGCCTTGGAATCCAAACGTCTTGGCCTGAATCATAAGACCCTCTGCATGAACAGCGAGCAGATACTGAGCAATGGAAAGAAAGTCAGACACTACGACGTCCATAGTCTCTACGGCTGGTCCCACACCAAGCCCACCTATGAGTGAGTGGATATGTACCCATATGTATGGGTTCACATTTTCTTGCAAGCCATCTTCTATATATATATACACAGTGCCTGGAATTATTCTGCACTTTACCAACAAATAAGTCACCTCTAAGAGCACAGTTATCTTTTTTTTTATACCCAGCATTGTGAAAAATATATAAAATATCCATATGAGCCAACACAGAAGACAGACCTGATGTCTTTATCTGATAATTGTAAACACAGAAAACAAGCTACATTAGGAAGAACTCAAATTATCTGAACAACCACAATCCTGAACACTGAGAGCACAGAAGAGATGCAGCTGTAGAGGATAGAGAGGAGGGTAAAGCAGGAGCACTGCACTGCAAATACATTCAGGAGGAAAATGCAGCCATGGGAGTGCATAACTGATATTTCCAAGCTATCCACAGAAATATGGTCTCATCAAATCTTTATGATAATAATCACCAATGTGAAACTTCATTGGTCCTCATGGTAACATTTTCTCCTTCCAGAGGGAGGCCAGATTGCAGTGTTAGCCACAGTAGAGCCTGGGGACGTACTGTACCACTGGCCCCTGGGCCACAGTGCTTCATTTTAGGATTTCATTTTCACACTTTGTTGAGGTTAACAGTCATAATGAATTGGTTAATTCACTTTGAAAATTAATGTAGTTGAAGAGGAATAAGAGACTTTTATGCCCTGCTTGTTGCTACTCTATGTGTGTGTCCATGTGTAAGATGCATTTCTCTCTCTGTACAGCGCCCTGCTGAGTGTCACAGGTAAAAGAGGCATCGTGGTGACAAGGTCCACTTACCCCTCCAGTGGGAAATGGGCTGGACATTGGCTGGGAGACAACAATGCAAGCTGGGACCAACTTTACAAATCCATTATAGGTATATAAAGCCAAGTACGAGCCTACTGTAAAAACACTCTCTGGGTTAGAATGTGCTGCTTAGTGATATTAGTCTGAACTGTTTTCTGACAAGTTTTCTTGTTTGGAAACTGTGGAAGACATAGAAAAGAAAAAACTATTTTTGATTTGACATAACTCCCCATTTTCCTTTGTTCTGTAGGCATGATGGAGTTCAGTCTTTTTGGCATCCCTTACGTAAGTATCATCATCTGATCCTGGTTTTGACAAGGCATAATCTTATTGATGTGACCTTGTCCTCTCTAAGTAGATTACAGCTGCCTGAGTGATGTTATTTTGTTTTGCTAGACCCTTTGATCAAAGGACATCTTAAGATACAATGTGCAGCATGTCATTACGAGCCCCATCCAAACCCAATGAGAAGCCGAGCGCTCGTCTGTTGTGACCTGTACAAATTTTATTATTAGTAGAGCAGTTTTTGTCCCAGCTCCATCTGTCTTCTTGTGTCTTATTTCTCTCTTTTCGTCCTTCCGTCCCCTTTGGTCTGCTTAGTGTGTCTAATAATAATTATTATAATACGACACCTTTATTGATCCCTATATGTAAAATCATTTGCAAGCCCACAGCTCAGCCACAGGGTCAGACACTCAGCAACATCGCTCACCCTAGTGGTATCAAAACTCAAGGACACTTTGAGAACATGATGCTTGCAACAAAAGTAGTGTGACCTCCATTCCTGTGGTTGGAGGGTGTTCACTGTAGTGACACCCGCACCCTGGTGCCCACATTTTATCTTTCTGTCCATCTCTCTTTCTCACACATGCATACACTTCAACTCCTTGTCTGTCAATCTCTTTCAGACGGGGGCAGACATATGCGGGTTCTTTAATAAAGCTGAGTACGAGATGTGTCTTCGCTGGATGCAGCTGGGTGCCTTCTATCCATACTCAAGGAACCACAACGGCAAGGGGAACCCGGTGAGTGAATTCAGAGCAGGAGAAAAATTCTCCTATGGAGACGTGCAGAGCTGAATACCCACTTAAATTCAGTTTCACACTGTGAAATACTTATTTTTGCTCTTATTTTGATTTTTTATTGAATGTTGCTGGCCAGCTTGGAGCCAAGACTTGAGAGGAATTTAAAATAACTCTAAGTTTTACAATCATACACGTTTATTAAGGTTTAATTTTTTTTTTCAAGGTTTTCTGACCAAATTTTTTCCTGGTAAAAACTGCAGATACACCCACACAGTACATTGTAGCTCCTCACACAACAAAACACACCAAAGAACTGTAAGTAATCTTCTTTTCATTGAATAATTATTCACAATGTGGGGTTTAAAATGAACATTAATTGTTTTTTTTAAAAATCATTTATTTGTTGATCCTGTGAAAAGAGGGATAATTTTAGAATCGTGGGAAGTCCTTTAACACAAAATTGTTACTAGCAATTAGCTCAACTTGGCAGAGGCTGAAAGCTTTCAAAGGACATGAGATCTGATTTCACTGCCGTTGACTGGTTGGACTGGGGCTCACTGTAGCTCAAGATATAACACAACTCTGCTTTATCCACCGTGCTCTGGAAGTACCAAACAGTTGAAAATAAAAACATTTAGCAACAAAAACAAGCCAAGTGGCTTTCTCCACCTCACTCTCTCTCTCTCTCTCTCTCTTAACCTGTGTCTGACATATACTCATACACACACAAACACATGCACACACAAACACACACACACACACAAAAGATAGACCTGTTTGGCGGTGTAGTGTCGTGGCATTCATTCTAGCGGTGACCTTTAAGAGCGTTGGAACACATCTGAGAAATCCAATAACGCCCGTCCGGAGATCGATCCCACCGGGCAAAATTTCTCTGTACTGGAGTCTGCAATACTAGACAGGACACAGTTGTGGGTGCGTGTGTGTGTTTGTGTGTCGGTGCCTGTGCTTTTTAACGGCATGGAATGGAGATATAATTGAATTCTCAAGGTGATCTGGGCACCACTGCACACCACCTAAACTCCACTCCACACACACGCACACCCCATGATTCCAATCATTTAATAACGGCTTGCAAATGGATGTTTAAACATGGAGAAAATTGGCAGAAAAAGCCAACACACATGCAGATCAGGAGAGGGTGGCAAGTGACAGTTTGAGAGGAATAGGTAAAGTCAGAGACAAAAAAAAAGAAGGAGGATAATTGGTAAGAGAACAGTGTAAGTATTTAAACCAAATAGGAGAGAAAGAATATAAGTATTGAGAGGAAATATACTGATAAGGATATTCAGATAAAGGAAGGAGGAGGAGGGGGAGAAGTTCATAAGTGACGAGACAGAGCAAGAGAAAAAAATTATGAGGGATAAATTTGAAACAAGATGGCAATTTAGCAAGTTAAATGGTGGTGACACTTGGTGGTGATAAGGGTGTGAGAGTCGGGACAAAGCTGAATAAACAATACACTTGAGATCAAGTCAGAAAAGGGAATGTGAGAGACGAGGCTGTTAAACGAAAGGAGTAAAAATACTCAATTCAGGACAACGACATGGGAGTAAAGGGAATCAGTGTCATCTACTCATGTGGGCTACTGTAAAAAAAAAAAAAAAGAAAAGCTTTTTCCCCAATCACCAGACAGTTAGCGACTGTAACCCACAGCCTGCTTAACAAGGCGTTTGACAACAAAGTATTAACACCACAAACCAGACTGGAGGGTACACAAGGTCAGAGACAGTGGAGAGAGAAAGGGAGAGAGGAGAGGTTTTGCAGAGTCATTCCCAGAGCTCCGTCACGCCTAGTGTCTCTTTGCCCTCAGACAACTTTCAGTGTTGACCTCGAGATAATTTCACTGCACCAGCAATATACTGCAGTGTCCACAGTCATATCAGAACAATGCAAAACTAATTAAACCAGATATATATTCTCAGCCGAGCCTGCTTCAGCAGCGTCAGAGTCATGTACATTATTATTCACCCAAAGGGACATATTATTGTTCATCTAAATATATTTTCTTTTTCTGATGTGGGCTCTGCAACGCAAAACAGAAACTCAAAAAGGTTTATGAGGTGGGCCGAGGGAGTAGATTACCAGACAGATAAATGAAGAGAAAGACCAAGTAGAAGAGGGAAAAGATGAGAGGGGCTGACACAGCCAGATAACCTCATTTTTCCTTGAGGCTGCCCGTGTATGTGCGCACACGCATATCTGTCTACAATCAGTAAGTTTCACAAGGCCTTCTGCCACAATAAATGTGGCCACGAATTAGGTGCATTCATAAGAGAGATCCTCCGTCCGCTCCTCACTCTTCAGCGCTCCCCGCTCACGCCTCTTCATCAGTTCCTCCTCTGGTTTTCCGCAGATAAAAAGTCTACCTTGAGGGTGCAGCAGACAGCGATAGTCAAGTCATGGAAGACTTCTGTCACCAACTAAATAGTAAAAAAGTTTTCTCAGAGATAATCTGATGGCGGCATTAACACCAAAACATAATTTTTCTTTCTCAATTAATTGATTAATTAGTCAGATGATAAAGATGAAAAATGTCTGTATCACAGTTTCCCAGCACCAGAGCTCATGTCATCATATTGCCAGATCATTTTTGCTTTCTTTTGAAGGCATAGAAGGCAAACTCACTTTGCAGAAAGCATAAGAGACAACCTAATATTGGTGTCTCAAGTTACTGAGAAATCAAAACTGGGTAGATGGCCTTCTTTGACTACAAGGTGAGAAACAGCCTTACACTGAGTGTCTGTCCTTTTGTTGGTCCTTCGTTGAGTTGAGCAGTGTTTCAAGTGTACCTGTGGTACACTTCCTGTTCCTTGAAGTCAAGGTTCCAGTGGGGAGCTCGAGCAGTGATAATATTTGAGCCTCGATACCCTCCTTTTCTTCGTGTGTTCGATACTTATTCCCTCTGGCATTTTATTTTATTACACATAACTTATTTTATGGTTATATATGTTTTGATTTCTTTGTATGTGTGGAGCTCTTGGGTTGTTACTGACATCTGGTGAACATTTCATGTCAACAGCCTGATTCAATACTGTACCTATTTCCCCCAGCTGTATAAGACCTGATAATACCCACAACAACAGATAACAAGGGGGAAAAATAGAGGAATTTGAAAATAACTGAACCTGACTTCAGCCTGAAGCTTTAAGTAACGAAAACCGCCCGAAGCTGGCCTTAAACCTGATGACTTGTCTGGACTTATCTGGTTCAGTCTGGTTCGGTAGGCAGAACTCTGCTGCATGTGCCTCGACTCCATGCACACTTTTCTAATTGGTAAGGCAAAGCAAGATCATACGCATTCATTCAGAGAGTCATTTCATCAGTCTCCCTCAGCCTCTTTCTTATGCGCACACACACAGTTTAGCATGATAATTACTTAGCAGTGAAGGCATCCAGTGGTGAGGCATGAGGGTGCAAAAGGAGGGTGACTGAAAATGGAAGCAGGTAGAAGAACTCCTTAGTTTCCAGATAATTGCGATCTTGTGAATTTGCTCTGAAAATTAAATGATAATCCAGTAAACTCCTTAGGTCACAAGATAATAGAACTGTCCTGTGTTCAATCATGTGCTGTTAGGCCTGTACTTAGTAACCACTGGGCTACAGTTAATAATTATTATCAAATCTGACCCAGCTAAACTGCACCAGGGAAGAAAATGTCTTTCATTTTATTACGCTCTGTGATGAGTTTTATGATTATGTCTTTTGATTCCAGTTTTTCTTAAATTGAAAGACAGGAGACACACACATACACACACACACAACCACGATCCACACCTAACATTCATACGTGCACACTCCATATACAGTACACCAAGATACATGCACATGGTATCATAGGGAGGAACATATGGCGATGACACGCTTCAGCTGAAACTTCATCATCCTCAGTGTGTGTGTGTGTGGTTGAACAGACTGATGACTGTCCTCACTACAGTTCCAGAAAATACGCTAATACATTTAGATTGTCCCATATTTACTAAATGACGGTACACCGTGTCCTCTTTTCCTGTCCTTGTCTCTTAAAGGGACTTTACACTTGTTGCCAATTAAAATGAGGTAAATGTCAGCACAGTGTGTGGCTCAACAGTCAGAACATCTTTTATGAGCGTTTGCAGGACATTTGAGTATTTCTTGTGGGCTGCAAAGTAGCCAGTGTAGCATTACAGGGAAATCCAAACAGGAAAGAGCCAACACTGCAAACACAATGACAAGATAAGAGAAATGCAGCTGTGTGTAAATGTACATTTATTCACAGACAAATCTAGAAAGTAATACATTCATACTCCGCTGGCTTTTGTCTGTGTAGCCCTGCATGTCTCTGTGTATCTGTTTCTTGTAACAGAGAGAAATGAACCATCGCAGCAGCTTTTAAAATGTCTATCTATTGAAACAGTGAATTGGTTTACTCAAACACTGAGCCCTTGTCTTGAAATGCATTTAAACAACCTCAGTCAGTGGATATTGTACAGGTGTTTTTGGAGGTGTCAGGAGTGGATTTGACAGCATGTTTATCTGCACTGAACAAAGATGCAATTGTTAAATTCTGAAGATAAAAGCTAACACATCTACTGTGTAGTATTTTTCCAGTACTGGAAAGTCAAATCCAAGTGCTGTCAGTAAAAGGAAGTAAATATTAGGATTGTTTGCCACTTGCAATAAATGAGTGTCATACATCTGTCACTTTTAAGGAATATCTGAAATATTCCATCTGTGATCATTTTTGAACTCACTATGCAGTGAAAAATATTCGTCGTTTCGTCAGTGTACTTTAAGTTTGTAGTAATGTGTTGTAATGTTTTGTTATATGTCACTTGCCAAGGAACTCATTCATTAAAATGCTTTGTCAAATGAACAAATTAAATAATAATGACATAAAAAGCAAAAACAAAAAAAAAAAAAACAGTAGGCAATATTTTCATCAAGCAAGCAGGAAGCCAGAAGCTAGAAATCCTGCTTCAACACACATTTGTCAAAACAAATAATAAATTTTCTTACTATTCCTTCTGGTTGACTTGTCTGTAATTATTACTTTTAAATGTTGTTTTTTCCCCCCTCAGAGACAAGACCCTGTTTCTTGGAATGCCACCTTCGCTGAGGCATCCCGGGACGTCCTGAACATCCGTTACACCCTGCTGCCCTACCTGTACACATTGATGTACGAGGCTCACACCAAAGGAAGTACAGTTGTGAGGCCCCTGTTGCATGAGTAAGTAAAGACACCCAACACACACACACATACACACACACATACACATCTTTATCTCTTCTGTTAACATCATGGCTTCTGTGTTACATGTAATCACTTAATCAAATCATTTAGTTATAAACAGCATGGATCTCCCATCCTGATTGCTGGCAAGATAAACTGATTTTATACCACATTGCTTCTCATTAGAATGCACAATGTCACATGTGGTGGATGGTAGACTAAAAACCAATTTAAGCAGAGCATTCATTTTAGTGCTTCAACACGTTTTCAGCACCACTGTGGTTTAATGTTGGACTCCTTATTAGCTACAGATGTTAAGTTAAATGGGAGAAAAATGCACCCTCTATTTATATATCCTTATTTTTTTCAGTAAGGTTAGAAAAGCCAGTTTGCTTATTTGAATAACTTAAGATAAGAAAATCAGAAGCGTCTTTCCTGCCTAAGCAAACTGCTATTAAGAAGCCCTTGAGCAAGGCACTTCAAATCCTGTGAGACTGTATAAGGCCAGCCATAGACAGCACTTGGCAGCTCCCAGATGTGAAAGTGTGGAATTTAAAAAAACAAACAAAAAAAACATATTTATTCATTTTAAGAGACTCTTATAAAGTCACAGATGGTATTTAAGGAGCTGGCAGGGTGAGTCCGGCAGGGTTATTTGGCTTGCATCTTCAAACCACTGAATTCTGAATGAGTGCTCGAAACAGTTGTCTGGCCTGAGGAGACAGGAGAGAGCATGAGAGGCTTTTTTTTTCTTTCTTTTTTTGCTCAGTAAGGGTTTAATGGCATCTGTGTTGCTGTGTCACAGGTTTGTGGACGATAAATATACATGGGACATCTACAAACAGTTCCTCTGGGGACCTGCTCTACTTATCACCCCTGCCCTGGATCAGGTATAAACACTCACATACACACAGCATTTTCTTTTTTTCTTTCCTGCATTATTTAAGATATCACAATTGCAACTCCAGTGATAGCTGTCAGTCCATCTCCCCTGGCATGTATTCCTCTTTTGGTTAACTGACTTTGTGATTGACAGGGAGTCAGGAACGTGGATGGCTATGTTCCTAATGCACGCTGGTATGACTACCACACGGTGAGTCTATGTGTTTAACAACCAGAAAACAATTCACTTCACTGAGTCCAAAGCTTCCCTTATCTTGTCCTGCATTCAGGCACACCCCTGGTGTAACAATAGATTGCACTGAAGCAGAATTACAGAAGGAGGTGACAGCATGTGACTGGTGGAGTAGTGCCTGCATAATGTGGACATACTTCGATGATATCGTAACATATGAAACAATGTGTGTGCACCTCTTCTTTTGATGAGCACATGCTCACAACACTGCAACTTTAGACAGACGAAGACAAAATAGAGAGACTAAAACCACAACTACAACTGGAAAGAAAGACAAATAAGACGAGACATCTATGACAACATCATTAAAGAGATACAGCTCAACAACTGCAGAAGGCGCCTTGATGACAAAAGCAAACATCCAATCACTCTGTCTCATTCTAGCTAGGGGACTCCCCATCTGTTAGACTACACCATAAAGCCAAACAAAACATGAGAAACAATATATTCAACGGGGGCATAGGATGGTTTTTACTCCAATTTAACTCATCTCCTCAGCATACAGAGAGGAGCAGGCTGAGAGACAGGGACCAAGGACAAAGGCAAAAACACAGGAATAAAGAATTTTCTAAAGGCCTCCCCTGGCGTGTAATAAATTATAGAAATGTTTCAGATATAGCCTTTATAGATGTCAGATTTTTTTACTGTGTGCTGTGTGATTTACTGTCACACAATTGGCAAAACTCCCCCACACAAAAGAATAGTTGAGGAAAATGAATCAAAGTTTAATTACCTTCAGTATTTCCAGTTATTTAATATCATGCACTTTTTGCTGCCTTCATCAGGCCAAAGATGTTGGAGTGCGCGGCCGGATTATTACTATGCCCACACCCCTGGACCATATCAACCTTCATATCAGAGGGGGATATATCTTACCCTGGCAGAAACCAGAGAACAACACATATTACAGGTCAGTGATAACACATCACGGCAGCACACAACTCCAGGTCAGCATCCTGTTTGTTTAACGTGAAGTGTGTGTTTTGGCTGTCTATTTTCTGCCTGCGCAAAGAGATAGTGTGCCGGCGGGAATGGGTATGGGTGGTGGTAGTAGGTGGAAGGGTACAGTTTGTATAGGCATTGTTGCTGTGTTTGAGAGTTCCTGTGTAGAAATGTAGGTCACCATGTATGACCAGCTCTCATCTCATCAAAATGACTGTCATCTATGATCATTAGTGTTTGTTAAAGAAAGAGGCAGCGAGAATAAAAGCGAGAGGCGGTCGGAATGAGGTGTGTGTTGCAGCAGCAGAGAGATCAGGTGGATCCCCCCAGTAGGAATGTTAATATATTAGTCCTAGGCAGCAAGTATTAATAGACCCTGTCCTACAGCTATCTGTTCTAACCCTCTCTGCCTCCTTTTGTTTCAGCCGCACGAATCCTTTAGGACTGATCGTTGCCCTGAGTGACAGTGGAGCTGCTCAAGGATCGCTCTTCTGGGATGATGGAGAAGGAATAGGCAAGTTACAGGTCACCCTTGAACACCCAACCACACACACACACAGTAGCACGTCATTCCATGTTTTTACATGTGTACTTTTAGACTGATTATTCATGACAATGGACTAAGTTAAGTTATTCATGGAAGATAATGTCACCACTTTAGTTCTGACGATACATCAACAGCTCTTGGATCGAGTGCCATAAATTCACTACACACATTCATGTAGCCGTTATAATAAATTATAATAATCTTTCATCTTTTTCATTACATATATGTGCATTACAAAACAACTGATGTGAAAAAAGTACAGTACAGACAGAGAGGACAGACAAAAAATGTACATGCAAAAATACCAGAGATGGTGTTTAAATACCGTTTGTCAAAATTTACATAGAAGCTGGTTTTTAAATTGGAAAGTGAAGATCAACATGAATGCTTCCTGTATCCCACTATATCATATACAGTGTAAGGAAGCATGTTGTTTTTACTGAATGTTAATTTTTCCATTAGTTTTATCAGATAGACACATATAACTACAGCGTAGTCTCTCTCCACTTTCTCACAAGTCCTCACACGCACACACACGCCACTATATGGACAGATTCAGCCTCTGAAGTGCTTGGTGAGAAGATGTGCTACGTGAAAGGCGTGTTTGTGTTGGGACAAAGAAGAGAGGGAGTGATAGAGAGAGAATGAGGGGTGACAGAGAAGGGGAGTGACAGAAACTATTACAGTAATTCCCTGTGTCGCTGCCTCCTCTCCATCACTCGTCTTTTATCTGCTCCCTCGCTCCTCTCTTCTGCATCTCCCCATCTGTCTGCGACGCAGCCTCCCCATGTCTTTCCCGTTTGCTTTGCCTCTTACCTTCACACCTGTGTACGTGTTACCTGAATTTCAGTAGATTTTTTTTTTCTTTTTTTGAGTTTCACTCCCAAGGATTTCTGATCCCTCATTCACCAGCTCCTCCCTCGTTCATTCAACTCATTGTATGTTCACTCATTTGTGCAACCTAATAATCATTCAGCCTTTTATACAGCTAAGCAGAGTAGCTAGTCAATTATTTACTTAACTTACTACCCTAATTCTATTATTTGCTCATTTAATCAACAAGTCATAAACTGCAATGACGCATGGATGAGTGTATTAATGAGCATGTGCTGTACAGTGTGAACTCATCCATGGAGTCACTCAGTTAGTCAGTTCTTTTTTTAATTCGTGCAACCGCTCACTATTCAACTACATGACTTACTCACCGATCCACCTCATCAGGCCATCATTTATTTGTCCATCTTGTCAGATGAGTATGGATTAAGCCCTGTGGTCAACATGAATAGTCTTGTCCGTACAGTTCTTATTTTATTCACCCACTATCCCTCTGTCTCTCCTTCTCCCCACCTCTCTCTGTCCCTCCGTCAGTCACTCCAGAGGTCACACACTTATTTTCTCTGCTCCACCATTTCTTCCTCCGCATGTAATTCAGTCCTATTTTTCTCTCCACAGACACAGTTGAGAGAAAGGAATATCTGCTGACCTCCTTTACAGCAGGATCGGTGAGTTCAAGGGCCAACTACATGTCTACTACATTATTTTTATTGTCATTATTGTTATTAATGCTGCAAGACTGCAACAGGGGCTGTGCTATGTGGATCTTGGAAACCATTTGCTCTGGATTTATGTCCAACACTAGGCTGGTAATTTTTTTGCAGAGATAAGTCCTGACATTAAAATCCACATTTGACACATGTTGCTTAATCTATATTATATTAATCTAAGTGTCAATTCATTTTCATTAGACTTTCATCACAACAAACAATGACTTTAACAATAGTCATTTCTTCGATGGAAGAGATGAGTTATCCACACAGATGGCAGAGGCATTTTTATGGTTGTACATTTGTTTTAAATAATACAATCCGCATATGCTTCCCTTGGAGGATACTGAATATCTGTAGCTATAATCCAGCATTAACAAGGATATGTACTCTATTCATCGTATCATTAGATGAAATACCCAATGTACCTTACCTTCATTCATCAGTATTTACAGTTTTTTCAACTGGTAACAAGCATTGGTGGAAACTGAAGTCACATTTTCAAAACTCTTAACACAGTCTGCAAAAAAGAAGTCTATGTGGAGCAAACTGTGAATCACTTTTCATTGCTTTCACACAAAATGCATTTAGTGACCACAGTCACCAAAATCCATGAACTCTTTTCTCAGTTACTAATCAAACACCTGCAAAACACTAAACTTTTACAGCACATTTTTCAAAAGCTAACACACTGAGTTCAAAACAGTTAAAAACACAAAACAGAAAGATGAAAAAAAAAAACCATTGTGCATTTTAGCTGCAGCCACATAAAAATCTACAGAATTTCAAATCAAAATACTGAACACACATAAAATGAAATATGAAAAAATATTGAAAATAAAAATTATATGAAAAGTGAAAACGACTTTGGAAGAAATGTCATTGTGGATGTCCCAGAGAGGAGCAAACATTACAGTGCTCTCTGCCACGATGGTTTGTCGTCATTGGATCCTACAGTACAGAGAGGTCAAAGGTCAAGAAACACAACATTTGTTGTTGTGGAGTATACATAATGTGGTATTCAACAACTTTGCTGCAGTCTCTGACTGGTTTGCTGTTCTATGATGAAATACTGATTTATCTGGGAAAAAAATATTCAGACCTAAAAGATCAAATATATTTGATGTAATGCCCGCTGTTGTTACAGTATTTTGTAGTTCAGTGTGCTAAGAGTGACCGTGTTTGTTTCCGGGGTGAGACTTGTTGCCAGTGTGATGGATGAATGAGTTTATTTTAAGACATGTATGAAGTGTTTTGTTGGTGAGAAAATGAATTGTTAAGCTGAGATGCTTGTTGGTAATGCAGACTGTGTTTTGAGTTTTGAAAAAGGAGCTTCAGAATTGACCAATGCTTGTTAGCAATTGAAAAAAACTGTCATCAATTAAAGTGGGGCAACAAAATAGATTAATTTCAAGTGTGTACAAGGAGCGGTTTGTATATTTTTTGGAGTGCTCTGTCAGATAAAGCCACAAAGATTAATGTAAAAAGAGGGGGTCTGTGCAGCAGAACTGAGGCTACAGTTGATGGCCAGAATGGTTTCCAAAATTGTGCTGTGCAGCCCAAGCAACTCAAACTCAGCTGTATCGCTGCAGCAACCTTGGCATGTGAGTTCTAATGAGGAGCCATGACATTACATAAAAAAAAAAAAAATTTAAAGGGCAAATATACAGCAGTGTCCGTGCATACATAAATAAATAAGGCTGAGAATTTGTGTCATATATGCACAAGTCTTGCGGCTAAGTTCGACAAGAACCAAATGTTTACCAGGCCACAGTTTGATCACACTTTGACTCAGACATGACAGAAAGTCTCTAATCGCTGGGACTAATGGGACTAACCCAGCCCCATTTGCCTCTTAGCCAGGCAAAGGCACACAATCACACACATTAATGAGCATGGGTTTAATCACAAACATACTCACACATACACATACATTATATGCACACATCTACAGTATACACAAACACACATACAGCTACCATGGCCAAACATCTGTGGCTGTCCTCTGCCTACCATCAGGCTCATTCCAAAGCAATTTCACACAGCGATAAAACAGGAACACTGTCTGACAGCCAAAGGGGGAGAGAGAGCGTAAATGTGTGTTTTTGTGCCTGAGTGTGTGTGTGTGTGGGTGGGTGCGTGCGTGCGTGCATACTGGTGTATGTGTGACCAGGCAGATGTGAGAAGATGAGGATAAGTTGGGCAATGAGGCCAGTGCTGCCTGGCAGATTAGCAGATCGTATGCCATTTTGGATGGCTATCTGAATGTAGATGCGCATGAGTGTGAGGTGTGTGTGCGTGCATGTTAGAGAGACAGGGAGTACATTTTAGTCTTTCCCAGTTTTAAGGGGCTGTTCGTGCCTTGGTTAAATCATCTCACACACACACACACAGTTTCTCAGAATGTGAACATGATAAAAACACAGATATATAACTTCTGAGACAATCAAAACCTCCATGCAGAAGATTATCTACTAAAAAGCAAAGCATAGAAAAAAAAATTATAATTCAGTGCATATAAAACTAATGACATGGAGAAAGATACTCAAATGTTAAATCTCAATCAGTAAAGAGATGGAGCATGGAATGAAACTGAATATGAGGCTGACAAAAGCACATTTTCAGCAAATTCTACAGACAACATCGTAAGTTCAGGATTGATGACCTGCCTGACACACAAATCACAACCTCTCTCTGCACTACTGTAAGATAAATCAATGAATTGGATGACTCATAGTTTTACAGATATTACTTATTATGAATCAAGTATATGATTTTTGTGCTACACTTATCCTATCTCTTATAAGTCTTGCACCTTCTCTTCTAGAAAACCTTGACGAATCAAATCACTCATGATGGCCTGACCCCTGCTGACCGGTTGATCCTGGGTGTGGTGAAGGTGTGGGGCGCAGGCACTGTCAAGATCACAACCGCGACCTTAACAGATGCGAGCGAAGTGGTGCATCAGCTGACCCCACAGCACAACCTTGACACTCAGGTCAGAGGAGTATCGAGATGTTTGCCATTTAGTTACCACTGTGAATTTATTCATGATATAATGAGTGTAGTTTTCTAATCTGTGTAAAATAACAAGTAACAGTTAGCATATTACAATCTGAATCAATTATGACAAAAAAACAGTTTTGTCCTCTCACTAAATTTTTTAAAAGGCTTAGAATTACATGCTCTTAATGCTTCCTGCCATTGCGATAAACACAATTCAACAGACTGCTGGCCAACATCATTAAGCACAGGAAATGGTCTATGACTGCAAAGGCTCTTAGCAAAAATGAAATGCCAGTCTGTGGGAAATAAGGGGAGCAAATACTTGCAGACAGAAACAGACACAAATTCAAATTACCTTTAAACAAACTGCATCATACAGAAGCTTTTAAAGCTAAAGAAAAAACCAATGGAAGAAAACTGAAAGATATTTACAGTTTCCAATTTATGGTGAATCGTGTCGCAGAATTTGCTTCAAATCAACTGTAGTCATTGTTATTCAATAACAAAGTCACTGATCTTCGAGGACATAAATACCAGACCGTGGTCTCTGCTAGGGAAGATGATAATCTACAACAGTATTGGAACAATTTAGACAATACACATACAAGGACATTGCATCCTACATGTGAACTCTGATAGATTTCTGCTCTAATACCCTCAAAATAAACCCATTAATCACTGTCTAGCATACACACAATCAGTGTCATTGCATTTATCTGTGGATATTTGGACGTTAATATCACAGCCCGGTAAGACTCTTTCATCATTACTTGAACTCATTTCATAAACACACCTTAGGTTTCAAGTTGATTTCCCTGCCCATCAAAAGCTGTCACTTCAAAAAAAAAAAAAAAGAAGCTCAGGTTCACAACCCAGCCCCTGCTGCGCCGCACTATGTCATCTAATAGCTGTAATCAGCTCTGCATTCCTCCCCGACACTGTTGTTTGTAATGAATACAAAGCAGAAGACTCTGCTCAGGACAGTGATTTTTAAAGCTGCTCCTATAAGAATGATTGTCATTTCCTCCTGCTCTCTCCATCATCTCCTCCATTGGTTGAGTGGAAAGAAATGTGACGGAAAATCGCGGGGATCTGTGTAAACAAGTACGAGCAATACGCCCCATGTTCAAGTACTTGCTCCGTGACGTGTCATTTGTTCAAAGTGCCTCGCAGTGCTACAGTTTAGTTTCATTTTGAAGTCGACGCTGTGGGAATTGAGCTCTGACATATTGTCAGTTCTTTACATAAAAGGAATTATATATATATATATATATATATATGTATACATCTAAATCTTCTCTGTAGGGAGATCAGTGTCAACTGCGAGATTCAGCTAGAGCTAAAGACACATCAGAGTGGGGGTGAATATCCATCAAAAGCTTGAGGTTAGGTCATCTGGCTGAAGAACAGAAGTTCATATAAGTGAGTTTGGAGAGACAGAATCCTGACATGTAAAGACAGAAATTAATAAAAGAAAGGAAGAAGAGATGAGATCATTTGAGGAGATGTATTGCTATTCTACAGTGAAATTTATAGTGTGCTCTATGTGTTTGAGGTGAAAGAGGGCTGATATGGAGGACTACAAGAGTGTGAAAATGGAAAAAGGAAAGACAAAGCCAGGTTTAAAAGGAGCATGTGTTCCCTCTCCTCATTTGGTCTGTGATAAAATATTCCTGTCGAGGTTGTGTACTGTACTCAGTGCACTTATCAGGAGTCTGAAAATGATAGCTGCAGCAGCTCCATAAATAATCGTAGGTGAAAAAGCCCAGGAGTGTTAGATTTATACTGTTCTTGGAGAAGATGGACAGGGAGAAGCAAGAAGAGAGGGCAAGGATTGCAGATGAGGATAGTCAGAATGACAGAGGGATTTTTTGGGGCGTGTGTATGTATGTGTGTTGGAGATGCATGGATGAGTTGAGAATAATGAAAAGAGAAAAAGACAGTCCATCTTTGAGGAAGAAGGGAAGGATAGACAGAGCGCAGCAGAGGGAGAGAGAATGCATCACTGAAAACAGGTGGAGAGAGGAAGAGAGAGATGAAAGAGATAAACAGGGAGGATGAAAGATGGGCGGAGGGATGGAAGAAGGGCAGAGAGGAAGGAGAGTGAGAGAATGGGGATGACACAGTACACACATGGTAATAAGTGGTTTTTCAGCACGAGACAATCCATTCATCTCCCTAATTGTCTGATACGGTGGCAACTTGAAAGAGGCAGTAAGCAGCTGGCACAGTGTCATTAAAAATACCGTGAGTTGGAACAGCTATTTCTGTCTGTCACTGGACAAGATGTTTTATTCTGAACATATACAGACCTGTTGGTGCTGTCATTTACAATTGCTCAACACATGTATAAGGCCCTGGCTTGCTTTACTTTAGTGGGGACCCCTGCTGTTTAGGCTATATGAAGCAGATATAATAGAGGAGAGGGCAGCCGGACTGCACTGGACACTGCACGACATCAATTACATTTTGTAGCAATAGGGTTACAATTAACTCTGAAGAGACAAGCTCTATTTATCCATTTAGACTTCCATTGTCTTCACTTGTCTTTGCACACATGTCACATTCGGCTCTCACGTGTTTTTTTTTTTTTCTATTTTATATGGAAAAACTTATTTAATTATATCATCCTGTCATCCTCATACTTTCATATGATTTACTGAGAACATTAATTTTGGATTTGAAGGCATCTGAAGGTATAATTTAGTTTGGGCTCTCAGTGGGTCAACGGGTTTATATTGGTATCTACAATAATAATAATATTCCTTATTTTCTGTAATGTTAATGCAGCTGTTTTATTCCATATTTTGTCATATTCGTCACATATATCTTGTGGGAAAGGGAAAGGTTCCAAAACAAAAAAAAGAAAGAAAGAAAGCCAAAAGGTTGATTTTCCAATTATTATTATGTTTACAGACAGAGCACTGGGGACTGTGGGGCCTCAGGCACATAAAGAGGTTAGGGTAATGCTAACAACCATGAAGTCTAATAATCTTCGCTCTCTCTCTTTTTTGTGTGTGTTTCTATAGGAGCTGATTATTGATGCTACAGCGAAATCCATTCCTGTGAATCAGCAGTTTACCATAACATGGGGGACCAGCGAAGAGTAGACTTGTCAATTGCAAAAACGTCACATCTGTACATAATGACCAAAAATGATATTGTGAACAGGCTCCTTGCCACACTAATGAGCCCACATGTAAAGGTTTTTTTTTTTGGGTCTATATTTTTCATTACTGTGCCTTAGTCACAATAGTGGATTGAACAGCGGCAGGGGCATTTTGTTTTTTAATACACTCAGTGCAAAACTACAAATTAATAAAGTGCTTGATACTGAAAAATCAAAATTGTCTTTCTTTGATGAGAGTGAATACAATGTCAGTATGAGTAGTTGTTCACACAAGTTAGTTTTGAGAACTAGAATATAAAAACATTAGCTGCAGCAGTTGTAGCTGAATTTATATTAGTTAGTTGTGAGTCACAGTTCACAGTTTTTTGGGGGTAAAGCTCATTTTTCCACCCTATTTCTGGTCTGTAAAATAATGTTTTAGTATGTTTTCTTTCATGATCGTTAACTAAGGAGCTGTGACTTCTTCTCACACTTTGCAATACCTTAATGACTGGGTGCATTGCTTATTGAAAAAAACTGGAAGAAATTAGAATGTGAATTCATTTTGATCAGATGGCAACAATTTAAATGAAGTGGCAAATAAGCTGGGGGCTCCTGTGACCGCACGGTGTTGTTTCCATACGTGATCCCTCACAAGCACTTCACCTGCAGAGTGAGTAATTTTATGAAATTGTTGTGGCCCTTACTTCCCCACACAGACGCATCAGTAGGCAAACAGCAGCTGTGCAAAATGAGCGAACAGGTGTTTATTATAAAATAACAGTCAGTACTAATGACCAGTGGAAAGAAACATGCACAACACCATCAAGTCTGCTTCTGACAAGTGGAAACACTTTGATTTGAGATACACACAGTGCTGTGATTTAGCAGTGCAGCAGTTAAAAACACAATGCTAATGGAAAAAGTGGAGTTATTAAACACATTTCAGGTTTTAGCTTCATATAGTTATGCAAAGTAAAATTAGACTTTCGTTTGGGCTCTCAGGGAGACTAGCTGTAAAATTTATACATCTGTGATTGGTCTTGATGTTACTTTTCATAAAGCACTATGCTCCAAGTGACAAAAAGACCTCAAAAGACTAATACTGCCAATTACATTTCAAAAAACTGGGTTTTATTACAGTCAAAAGAACAGCGACATAAAAAGGTTGATTTGGAATTGATATCATATTTTCATATATACAGCACTAGGGGCTTAGGTGCCCCTATTAAACAGTGTGCTGTGTATATTTGGCTTGTGTGTGTTTCCCCAGCTGCTTATGTGCATACATCTGTACATGCATGGTTCTGTGTGGGTGTGCCAGGAACTAGACACTAATTATAGCTCTCACCTGCGGCGAGCTGTCTACCTGTGCTTTGTCTCGTCCCATTACTTCCCCATATAATGATACAGTCATTCATTATTCAGCTTGCAGTAAATGTAATGATATCAATTTAGCCATGGGCAACTCAAATTGATTTCCACCCTAATTGCTGCTCCACAGGAAGGAATGTAAGAGGGGTGAAGGAGGGCGGGGGTTGGGGTTTCTGTGATCATGCCCACAGAAGTTTAGATTTGCGATG
>OMNW01005773.1:1311-12701 GCA_900303245.1 Selene dorsalis | reverse complement strand
CATTTTAATCAATAAAAATAAATACCTGGGGGGGGGCTCAGTCATCACAATCAGGCAGAGAAGTTAAAGAATCAATATAATTCAAGAGAGGTCTCCAAGTCTTTTCAAAAGGACTTAAGGAACCACTAAGGGGAAATCCAAGCTTTTCAAGTTTAATAGACAGTAGTATCTCTTTCACCCACCTGCTGTGAGATGGAGGTTGAGGACGTTTCAAATTAGGAAGTATGAGTCGTCTCGCTAACAGGGTGGCAAAGGGAAGAACAGTCTGCATAACTTTAGAGGCAAAAGGTTGCAGGGAGGAACCAAATAGGGCCAAGAGAGGATCAGGAGAGATAGTGGTGTTATATGCTGTGTAATGAGTATTAAAGATTTCAGACCAAAATGAGGCGAGCCTGGGACAGAACCAAAACATATGACAATGGTCAACTGGAGATTGTTTGCACCTATTACATGAATCAGATACATTGGGGTAAATCCGAGATAGCCTCAAATTAGTGTAATGAACTTTGTGTACAACTTTACACTGTAGGAGGCCGTGCCTCGCACAGATTGAGGAAGAGTGAACCAACCGAAAACATGGTGCCAGTAATCATCGGGCAAAGTGACTCCCAGCTCTTGCTCCCAGGAATCCCTGGGACTGAATGCTGGGGTGTGAGTGGCAGAATTAATAAGGCTATAAATGTTAGAAATTAGCCGCTTTTGTTTAGAATCAAGAGCCAATGATGAGTCAACCAAAGTTTCAGGGGGACGGCTCGGAAACTTGGGGTTCTGATTCTGAATAAAATGCCTTACCTGAAAAAAAAAATGAAATAGGTGGGATTTAGGCAGGTCACATTTTGTTGAAAGCTCAGAAAAGGACATAAAAGTCCCTTGGTTGTAAAGGTCCCTAAATTTGGTTATCCCTTTATCAAACCAAGTCTTAAAAGTCGAATCAGTGCAAGAGGGCAGAAATAGGTGATTGTTTACAATGGGGGAGAGGTCTGAGGTTTTATGGAGGCCTAAGCTCTTCCTCATCTGAATCCAGATTCTAATAGAGTTGATTACCACAGGGTTTGAGGTGAAGTTGGAGGCAGTCAGCGGGAGCTGGGAGCAAACCAGGGAGTGAAGGGAAAGTTTAGAGGATGCCAATTCTATATCTACCCATGCAGGGCGTTCTTCATCTGCTTTGTTGGTAATCCAGTATAAAAGTTTATGAATGTTACAGGACCAATAATAATTTAAGAAACTGAGCAATGCTAAGCCACCAAGAGCCTTTGGGAGCTGTAGGATTGATCTTCTGATATGTGGATTTTTTTTGCCCCAGAGAAAGGAATTTATTAATTGATCGAGTGACCTAAAGAAGGACTTTTTAATAAGGACGGGGATATGTGAAAAGAGGTATAGAAACTTGGGTAAAACAACCATTTTAACTAAACTAGCACAACCTACTAGGGATAGAGGGAGACCAGACCATCTGTCAAAGTCTAATTTACACCTCTCAAGGAGAGGAGCAAAATTTTTGGAGAAATGCTGATTGATTGAATTTGTAATGTGCACTCCCAGATATTTGAATCCGTCTGTAGCATATTTGAAAGGGAAAAAAGCAGGGGTATATTTCTGGCCAAGTGGTTGATAGGCAAAAGTTCGTTCTTATGGAGATTAAGCTTATAACCTGAATAAGACCCAAATTTGTCTAAGATATTTAGAACCACGGGGAGAGAGGTCGCAGGATTAGATATGTATAAAAGGAGGTCGTCGGCATACAGTAATAATTTATGAACTGTACAAGCTCTGGTGATACCCTCAAACCCACCCTCCTGATGCAGCCAGATGGCTAGAGGCTCAATAGCTACGGCAAACAGGAGGGGGGAGAGAGGGCAGCCCTGTCTGGTTCCACAACCGAGGGAAAATGGGACGGACTGGAGTCCATTTGTGTGGACGGAGGCGTAAAGCAAGTTGATCCAAGATATAAACTCTGAGGCAAAGCCAAATTTCCGCAAAACATAAAAAAGGAAGTTCCACTCCACCCTATCGAAGGCCTTCTGGGAGCACTAATGATATTTAAGAGCCTCCTTGTGTTATGAAATGAGCGCCTTCCAAGCATGAAACCTGTCTGCTCAGTTGATATTATATCTGATAGGACCTGTTCCCTTCCTCTTTCTGTAGAGACGATTCTGATAATGAAAGCCTCCTCCTCAGTGGCCTTCTGTAAATAAGCAAACGCTCCTCTCTGTCTATGGCCTGTGGTGAACCAATGGCTAGCAAAGTTTGATAAGAGAGAGGGCAGAGCTCAATCACTGATTTGCTCATCAATCGCCAACGATCATGCATTTCCATGGGACCACATGAATTGATAAATATAGAGCAGAGTAAGCTATTTTATCAGCCTCCATCGTGAGGAGGGTAAACCCAAGCTCCCCATGGTTCATTTAAAACTGTCACTTTGTTATTCAGCTTGGTTTAGTGCTGGGTAGCAGCTGCTGTCCAAAAAACCACCACAATTATTTTTAACACTGAAAGCTTTTTTGGCATCGAGCTACCCACAAGAATATCTGATTGTGAATCTCACCACAGATATAAACTGATTTGTGAAGCTAAAATAAGAGTAATTGAAACAGACTACAACCACTTAATATTGAAAAACTGAAAAAAAAAAATTCCCATCCAGACTGTTTGACATAAAAAAGTAACAAATAATTTGGAAATGATGCTGGAACCACACCTACACTCATTTTCTTAATGAGAAATCTGGATCCGGCCTTGTGCCCCACCCACCACCCAGCTAGGCTGCCACCAGGTGAGACTGTGGTGCAGATTAATATGGTCAGTGGAGGAAACATGGCCACAGACTGACCCAGACTCAGTGACAAGCATACTTGAATGGTACTGAATGGTTAGCATAGTTAGCATCTTCTATTTCTTTATTTTATTTACTTAGCTTGCGACTGGCAATGGCTGACACTGTTAGCAGTTGTGCTAATGCTAAGTCTCACCCCTGTATAGTGGCAAGGTTTCTGTTGTTTGCACTGGTTCTATAAGAATATGTTACATATGAATTCACTGTAGTTCCAAGGTGGAAAATATGCAGTCATAGCCTCAACAGCATTATTGCCTATATTATGTCTTGTACTAGCTAAATAGAAAAACATCGTATGGGCTGTAGAACTTATTGTGTCACAAATGTAGTTTTTTTTAATTTCCAAACATCATCTGGAACTCAGCAGAGAATCCCAACCAGCAGTAGTGTGCATTTGTTGGGGATTATTTTCAGATGTGGATGGATACATATTTGTTGCTTTACCATGTTTTTATGGTGGCAGGAAGATGTATTTAGTTAAATCATGATCACCAATAGTTCTCCACTCTGGTAACCAGATACCTTTGAGGTACATGGTTATTGTTGTTCTAATTCAATGCACCGCTATTAATCTGTAGGTGAGGGGGACATTCACAATTAACTGCAGAGGTTGGAGGTTGGTTTTTCTGTGTAACCAGCACCACTGTCAAAAACAGCAACAACAAAAGGATAGAACTTTGTCTGAGTACAGGTCAGTACAATAGTGTGGTTCAGTAATATGTTTATTAATAGTAACAGAGGGATGAGATATATTCAGCTCTGGGTAAACAGACTTGTTAGTAGGATCACTGTTGGTTTTTTATCTATTCATATACCGTAATCCTTATCTCTATGTGGATGCTTTAATTTATTTATTTGTTTATGTAACTTCTTTTCTTGATTCACATTTTTTTAAAACTTAAATTATAGCAAAAAAAAGACTTTTTCTTCTTAATGCCAGTGTGCTCCTTTGATCAGAATGTCAACCCCCCCTCCCCTGAGACTCAAACAAAACAAACCACAAGCAAAAAATGTTGACACATATTCACAGTGAATATTGCAGGTGTACCTACCAGACACATCATATACTGATTCTGGTTCTGCTCTTTTTGACTGCTCACTGTTTTCAGCTCATTTTACTGGATATAGCATGAGCATGAAGCACAGTAGCTCACCTATAAATTCTCATGGCTTCCAGTCATACTGCAACTATCAAGAGCCTCTTCTGAGAAGTCACTGCCTATTTCTGACTGCATCTGACTGTCAGTCTCAGCCTCCACACTTATCTGCTCCTTTCTGCAAGCTTGCTGTCTGTGGATGTAACTGACTTTAGAGACAGAAAAGAACAGAGAGATTGAGAGAGAGAGAGAGAGAGAGAGAGAGAAAGAGAGAGAGCAAGACAGACAGAGAGAGAGAGAGAAAGAGAGAGAGAGAGAAAGAGAGAGAGAGAGAGAGAGAAAGAGAGGCTCAGCTGCCACCGCAAACTGAAACCCTGTGGCTCTGGGATTGAGAGGAGTTCCGCAGAGTTGGGGTTTCACAAGTCGTTGTGTGATCTAAGATAAGACACACTCAGCTGTATCCTCCCTTCATTTAAAACACACATGCACAGACACACACCATAACGCGTGCATGCACAGACACACACACACACACACAAACATAACGGAAAATATTCCAGGATGTCACCCTGCAAGAATGTGAATATCATATACCCTCATGTCATAATGAAAGTTAGCATACATGTGTACTTACTTGCCTGCTACTTGTGTATCTGTGAGTGTATGGCCTGCGTGTATGGGGTGCATGTTGTGAACGCTGTTTCAAAACCACTGAAAGATGGAGGCTTTTTTTTTTTTTTTTTTTTTTTTGAAAGATGAGAAAATGAACAGATTTACTGCAATTCAAAGAAAAGTTGGTGTTTTCTTTCTTCATTCACAGAGACAGATTAGCCTTTACTTTTGTCTTGAATCTTCTTACAGCTTGTCATTTTGGGAAAAACATTTCTTTGCTTGCTTCTTAAGGGTACGTTTAAAGATCCATACCACCTTCTTAGCTGTGCATTGCATATGAAGACATGAAACTGTCTGAAGGAAACAAAATTTGATCACATGTTGCTACAGTTCATCAGTTCATGTTACATTTTACTTGTTAAAAGCAACAAATAAACTTCAGTATAAAAACTATGGTAACTGGCTGCTGGCTTCATATTTACACATTTTAAGGAAAATATACTTTGGCTGTTCCACAAATTCCTCTCTTTCCACTTTCATTTTTTGTTATTGTGCATAGCGCTCTCTTGTTTAAGTAGATGCTTTTATCATTTTGCATGAGGATGACAAACAACCTCTTTTCTCTGATGAAAGCCCCATCTGCGCAAGAGAGTAATGAAGCGAACACAGTGAAGATGCATTTTCTTCAGGTCAGGGCATAAACATCAGAGCTCAGCCTCCTCCTCTGCTAGACCCAGGGCTGTTCGCATGGTCAGCAGGGACCATGTTGTCTTTTGTCTGTTCTTGTTTGTTCCCTGCACAGTTGAAAGAGAAGAATGGCTTTCTGTTTGAAACATTACCTGATGGATATTTATGCAGCTGTGAGACTGTGAAGAGAACCTTTGATATCTTTTCAGGCTACACACACACTCACACATATGCACAAACATACACACAGTTCCTCTGTGAAACCCTAAACAAACCATCACCAGGCCATTGTCGGACAAATGAACACACACATGCACATATCAGCTGTCCATCCCCATCAGTGCAGAGCTGACTTCGGAGTTTGACCTTGTGACCCCATGGGGTGGTGCCACAGAGGTCATGGTTAAAATAAACCATGGAAACTAGGTAAACAGGATGTGTACACCCACCCAGACATATGGCACTCACTAATCAAAAGCCACTGAGCTGAGAGAAAAACAAGTGGAAATCAACCCCATGGAAGATACGAGGGCATGGTGTTAGTACAAACCTGCTGTAAAATAAATGGATCAAGCTGCTTAGCAACAAAATCCCAGTTCCCAGAGCTCAGAGAGAGTTCTTTTATCAAATGCACTGTAATTTATTTTAAGATCAAGACAAATACTTGTGAAGACTTGTACACACAGGGTGGAGCTCCCTGTCACCAATCACAGACACCAAGATGCACTGATAATGAGACAGTTCAAACAGGTCTTGTGCTTGCTTTTCAGGCGTTACTGCCTCCAATCATGTTAGGACGACTGTATGTTAACAGTACACACCATCCAGATCATGTGCTTCAAACCATATATGTGTTAATCTTGACGTGTGGTTTTCAGAACTGGAAGCTGGCAGTGTCTTACTATTCAGGTCAATGAATGGTCTTATTTTGTAGTGTGGGTGAACATTAGCTATGTTGAAATGCTGCTTTCTTTCACTCATTCATTCATTCATTCACTCAGACATTGTGTTTGTGTTGGCTGATATTAGCTTTTTGGGGAAGTGAGGGTATTTTATTTTAATTTGCACTAATCAGTCAGTAACAGGCGTTGTGCTGATCCTGTTTGAGAATAAAATTCTTCATTACAGTCAAAAAGTGAGTTACTTATGAGATTACTTTCGTACATAAACTGACCTCACCATGTCCAGCTATATCAGTTTCATTCAAGTTCTATTTATGTTTTGTTGCTTTTTATTTTACTTACGTCATGTGGAAGATATATCTTCAAATTTATCATTTTCATTCACTTGAACTTCTGAGGAATCACTTTAGGTTTCAATGTATTTGTGAGGACTCCACCTGCTACCATATTTAGATTGCTTTGTATGTATTCATGTTTTTTTTATGTTTTATTTTAAGTCGGCAAGTAATATGATGCAAAAACATCACAGGTTCAGCTCATGTTCAGAAAAAATGTGGATCACTTCATCCTTTGTGATTTTGCTGTGGCACACAAACCTTTTACTTCATAGTTTCCTTTTGTGGCTGTCGCTGTGTGTCGACATCCGCACATCGTGTGTGCGAGGGTTGCTGTTACTTACAGATTTAGCACTTGGGAGGTTTCTGGCAACTGTCATATGTCAAATGTTCTTTTTGTTGGTGTCCTCCACCTGTCTCTCTTTCTTCTGAGAAAAAGATCAGGTACCTTTCAGCAGTTGCTCCAGTGACCTTTAGCAGCTGTGGGGGTGAGGCTCCCTCACCTCATCCTGCTTCTCTCCGCGTCTCTCCATGTGCCACGTCTAAGTGCACAAACGCTATCGCAGAGATGACACATCACACATTCACAATCTTTGTCATTTCTTTCTTTTAACTTTGCATGGTGATTGTAGCTTGAATGAAGTGCCCTTTGGCACATAAGTCAATAGCACATGTTCTTCCCTTGACAGCCTTTGTTAACACATGACAGGAGAGCATTACACAACATATCTCAGCACAAAAGAGTCATGAAAACACAAACATCAGCCCAGACTAAGATATAATAATACACTGCAGCCTGGTATGGCAGAAAACCATCTATTAGTGCTAAACTAGCCTGCACGATGCAGCAGTAACAAAGTAGAAACCTAGTCAGAGTTTGGAAAGCCTCACCTACAGTTGGTATCCAGGCTTGTTACCTAATTAGGCCTGTGTCTGAGTTAATTGTGAGGAGTGTACCGTTGCTGCTCGGTGCTGACCATGCTTCCTGTGCAAACAGCGTGATTTCTCGTGCTAAGCAGTCAAGGGAAAGGGCAGGCCAGCAGTTTGGACGCCCTCCAACAGGTATTTGTGGCAGCCAGAGCTGGTAGGGCACAAGTGCACTGAGGAGGGAGAGATAGGAGTGAGAGAGCGGGGCAGATTGATGTACATTTCTGCAGCTTCTTCCCTGCCGTGTGCACTCGCCTCCTCGATCCCCCTTGCCCCACTTATTCAGCCACCCTTCCATCCATCTACCCTTGGCCCCCATTAGCGAACGTGAAACTAGGAGTTATGGAATGGCTTACAGTGTGCGGAAACAGCTGAGGTCATGGATACAGACAGAGTGCATGCATGCAGCCTTGTGTGCTGAATGTAAATGAGATGGCCTTTCTCCAGCTGGGAGCTGAGCTGAGCTGTACGTGAGCTCGGCTGTCCCTCTCTCTGAAATGCTGGGCAGGGCAGGGATCCTGCTAATCAGCCCAAAGTATGTGGGACAGTAGTCAGTGCTTAGAGGGAAGGAACAGAGATCCTTTCCCCCTGAACACAAAATAAGCTCGACAGCTATCTCTCAGTCAGTCTTTCCCCCCTCTTCTTTTTTTTTTGTTGCCTTGGCTTGCAGAGCATGCAGTGAGGAAACACCGCTTGTATGCGTGGGTCTTAGATTTTCCACTGAGAAAACTGAATTTCAAACCTCCTCCAAAGAGAGACATTCTCTACTGCAAGAGGGACAGAAAAAATGGCAGCAGCAGGTGAAAGAGCTCCAAAAAAATTCTTGTTTGTTGGATGCGATTTGGCTAGCAACAGAGAAATAGATTGCTCTCATGCTGTGTAGAGTGGTGTAATGATGTGTAGTCCCAGTAAAATTTACATTAAGATCAAATAACAAACTCCAACCTAACCCAAACTGCTTTAAATGTAATCCTTTGTTCTATAGTCCCTTGAAATTCCATGTCAAGTAGCATACGCATTTACATTCCATTTAACTCTAAGTGGAGATAATTGTGTGCAAATGGGTGCAGTTTCATATTCCTGATAGGGCACAGGGCTATGTTTTTGTGTGCACAGTGTGTGTGTGTGTGTGTGGATACTGTTAATAGCATCTATTTGACTTTGGGGGAAGCCCTGTGCCCATTGTTCATGAAAACCCCATATATGGTAATGTAAACACAGTGCTTCGTAATTCCTCTGGAGCGTGCACACAAAAATGAATGAACACAGGAAGACCCACAGTGGCAGGAAGTGGCAGCTGCTACCATGGTAACAAACTGAAACCCGAAGCAGCGAGGGAGAGAGGCTCGCCTTTCTCACTGTCTTGACGTCATTTCTAGTACGCTACAACTAAAAGGCAGCAGCTGCAGAGCACAGAGACAAACAAAAAAATAGAGGGAACTTTTGAATGCTTACAGAAAAAAAAAAAACGAGAGACTTGACAAATATTTTGCCACTATTGACCTTTCAAGAAAATCACCGTACTAGAAAATCCCCATATGTAAATCGCTATCCAGGGCAATGATGTAAAAGCAGCACTAACATTAACAATAACAGATTGATGAATATGCAAATGTCTGTATTGGTGCCAAATTGACAGTGTTGTCTCCACACACTTTAAACTGGCAGTGCCATGTTTAAAGCTTAGCGGTGTATGTAACAAGTGCAGTTTTACTGTTTACCCAACTACTGGTTTCGTAAATCTGTGCCTCTCAGTTTGGCAGGGAATGCACGCCAGCAGGACGCTACCAAGATGATAGAGAGAAGAGGGAGCAATCAGATAATTTAGTGAAATTACGTTGCGCTGCTTCAGAGGATGAAATACAGCACAAGAAAGCAATTACGACCACCAGCTGGAAGGGTGATGAAGATGGTGGAAAAACTGGGAATCTAGCGCTGTGTGCATGCATTAGGTATGGAGCAATAGAAATAATAATAATAATAAAAAAAACAGTCATGCTGTCAGAATTTAAGGTCATGGCTCAAATAGAAGTATGTTACAGCCCTAGCTGCCTTCAACGCTGAAACATTTAACTCAATCCCTCTGTGCAGGGAAGCATTAAAAAAAATGTATTTATAGCTGTAACTAGAGAGAAAGTCTCTTTCCTGAAATAAATTGCTTATATTTTACTGCTCCAGTTTTGTGGAATAGTCATTGTTGCTACAAATGTAGACTCAAATTCAACAAAGAAACTCTACAAAACAGGAAAATATGGAAAGAACATAAGGGGCCCCCCACTATCCAAGCAGGTGATTTGTTGCCAGTCAAAGACTAAAGCGTCCTGGGCCAAGAAAACTCCTCCCTCATGGCCTGGCTCATCTTTCTCTCACCTTTCTCCCCCTTGCTGCCTAATTAAACACTCGCCATCCATACAGATGTATCTCTACAGCAATCCCTCTCTCGTGAGCTGAAGCCTTATCCTTTATAATTAGCTGTTGTTTCTTAATATTAGGATTGAGTTTAAAAGAAAGGTGATGGTCAGATTGTGTTACCCTTAAAGGCTAAATCCATGGACAACAAACCTGTTTTAAACGGGGCAAATCAGAGGAGACACGTGTGTGTGTGTGTGTGTGTGTTGGTGTGGGGGCTTATGGTGCATGAAGTGCGTGCAAGAGGATATAGAGGCTTAGAGGAGGTGTGTCTGCATGCAGATGGGGGAGGTTGGGGTAAACCCTGAAGCCCACCGCCAGCCACACCAACCCTGTGACACGTACACGATGGGAGGCTTGTCTTCAGTAACACACTCACCTACAGACAAACATATGCTTTTTTTGCAACTGTAATCATCCACCCCTCCAGCCCACCCCTCTTTTGTCCCTCTTTTTCCTACAGCACTCTGAAAGGCGAGGGACAGGTGCTGCTGCCTCATGGGTTTAAAGCTCTGCAGAAATTGTCTTCCACTCATTAGCCCCTTGTGAACCACTCTCTCTCTTTCACACACACACACACACAAAATGATGGAAAGGAGCATTGTTATTCTGCGTCTGTCAGTGGTTATGATTTATGATGGTAAATCTCTCAGAAGAGCCATACGTTGAAACATCTGTGGCAGTCTGTAGGAGTCTGAGGTGTCAGCAGTTGTGTTGCCAAATTTTGCTTTTGCTGGAACGGTTTTACTCGATCTGTTGGGTCACTGATAGTCAAAAGACTGTGCTCTGCAACTCTGAAGCATTTAGGTTTAAATGTTAGAGTCAGAACCAAATACAAGTGAAAACCATGGTTGTGGTGATCCTTGAGGAAATGTCTTCAGTATTAATGTTAGGAATTTAGGGGAGTTAAACAACGTAAGAAATGTCTATACAGCAATTACACACAAATTATACATTTTTAAGACCAATTCTGAGAAGATGCAGATTCAGAGGTGCAGAGAAGATGAAAGGCATGGATGGGTTAACTAATTTCCATCATTAAATAACGGTATAAATCTCAGTCTATTTGTTCAGTACTTAACTGTGATACTAAAACAAACAATCATATTCCACATATACTAAACAATTTACTGTAGCTTAGTCATAATGGATAATTGGGAGATTTGCAGGACTTTTAAGGAGTTTTAAAATTTGATGCTCATTTTTACTCTACTAGTAATGTATAGTTTATGTGTCAGAGTTGCCTAGTAACAAAGGAGTCCTGAGTGACACATCACCAGCCCTCCAGTAGATACCTCAGAGTGTGATCCAATTGTCCATGGTGTGATCAGTGGATCATCCGGGACCCTCCTGCTATGCCGCCCTCCCTCCGCCATCCCCCCAAACAGTGTGGGGCCTCTGGTACAACGGGGGAGGGGGGGGTGATGATCAATAGGGATTTTGTGTGTTTGATTGTCTGTGTGTGTATATGTGTGTCTGTGGTGGTCGTTTGGTGTCTATTCTCAGTCGCTGCGTGTGTGTGTTTCCATCTGTGTGTGTGTTTAAGTTATATGGGGAGGGGGTTGAGGGGGGGGGTGTCTTTTAG
>OMNW01005771.1:64274-78843 GCA_900303245.1 Selene dorsalis | reverse complement strand
GTTATGACGTGCATGTACATTGAAAGTAATGGGACGCTGCAGGCAAACAGCCATTATCACCTCAGACGTCGTTTGTTGATAAACCAGGCGCCTCCCCACGTCAGGAGGTTTACTTTTCCTACACAGTAATGGTAACCAATAGATTATTATTGTCTGGCCCCAATTCTGAAGCTGTGGCGGCAATTATTAAGAAGTGGTGAGTCATCACGACCATCACGATCATGAGGCTTCAGTGTTGACTGACTTGTGCCATGTAACCAATCAGTGGGGGCTGTGGGTGGAACTTTGTTAGACAGCCAAGAGCGGTGATTTCAGGCTGCATCAGAGCTAAAGGAGTTTTAAAATAAATTCATTTTATCGGTTATTGGTGAAAAAACTTATCGTAAAAATGCCGAATATCGGCCGATGTTATTGGCCATGCCGATAATTGATCGATCCCTAGAAAAAACATCTCAATTTAGTTTTAAATCTCTTCTCAGGGCACCGCAGAAACCAAGTCCTGTCAGGTTGGATGGGGGGGGGTCCAGGTTTACAAGGCTTATTGTGACATCATTATTATACCGAAGCCCTGACAGCTCATTGTATTTCAATACTGTGTGCAGTTCTCTGTGGACTGAACATTTGATTTCTCTATATTAATCCAAACAAACCATGGAAATCAGATTTTCTGCGATGCGGAAATTTATTTGAACACTATAAATGAGTTTGGAAGTTTTGGAGACAGAGACTTTCACCTAGATTAGAGGCCTAGTTCTATCAGCCACCGTCTCACTGACAAGCGTCCCCGTGGTGTAAAGGTTAGAGGAGTTTTTCCTGTCTTTGGTGTGAGGTAGTCTGTCCTCCCTCTCCCTCCGCGGCTCACAGCGCAGCGTTGACACAGCACACCACTGTCTGCTTGTTATTAACACCAATTTCCATCACTCCTTCCCTCCTGTCATCATCCTGCCTCTGCGAGGGAGAGAATGGATTCTAATGACCTGTGGTTGATTAGCGTAATACTAATGAGTCGAGTAGTGGACGACTGTGGAGATGGAGGTTGATTCAGACAGGGAGGGGGCACAAAGAGAGAGAGAGAGAGTATTTAAGTTACTGACTCACACCCATCAGTTGCATTGTTGATTTCTTTTCTTTATTTCATCTATATATTCATCTCCCTATATATATATATATCCTGTAAATACTATAAACATTTGTCACAGCAGCTGTTTTTGATGTACACATACACACGGCACTGTTTTTTCCTCTCAGTCATTAATAACCCTCCTGTCACCGTCACATTGTGTGCGACTCTGATTCACATGTTGATTGTTTCCTGTTCATTGTCAGGCAAAGACCCACACACTCCTCTTTTCATTTCCACTTTTGTGCATCAAACCCAGTGCAGCACGCTCATGGTAAAAGGCAGCCTGTGACTTTCCACTGACATATTTTGAAACAGTCATTTTAAACCCAGGGGTAATTTTTTTTTTCTGTTAACGTTTTGTCGCAGCCATTTGTAAGCGTGTGGGATTGTTTTAGACTCGCTGAAATAATTTAGAAAAAAATATCATGTCATGACAAGCACAAAACACACCTCCCACTGATCTGAATGGGTTTTACAAATAGGAATAGTTGCAACAAGGGACAACAAGTCATATTTCCTCTAGTCAAGATACATACTGTGATGACTTTAAGCATAAAAAAAAACTAAGCAATAAAAATATATTATAATAATAATGCTTGTCGAGAAATTTAATATCTTCTAATATGTGGCAGCTGCCCATAATCATTGTTCCAAATGTCTAGCTTTGGGGTGAGTTGTAACATCTGTATACCTCCGTTAAAATGTTTTCCCTAATGGGCAGATGCTGCAGTGTAGAAAGCTTGACTCTCATGCAGTTTCCAGGATCACAATGTCTTGCATAAACATATATTGCGACCATATAATGGTCCATTATAATGGGCAGTATAGAATAAATGTCCGGTTTGACATTAATTTAGAAGCAAGTGTCAATGAGGGGTCTTGATGGAGCTGTCAGACAAAGAGGTTGGCAGCCACTGTTTTAAAACACAGGGTGTACAGAGTGGGTCATTAGTCAGACAGGTCCTTTGTAAAAGCCACTGAGAGTGCAACTCTTCAGCTGAACCTTCAGTAATGAAACCTCTTTATTTGAAAATACTTTTCTAGGATTAAAGTTTTGAGCCTCTCAGCTTTCTCCTATACACGACAGGAGTCTCGTCAACAGCAGAGAGACTTCTGGCTGGTTTCAAAAAATAAAAAATAATAAAAATAAAAAAAGATCATGGAGATGAGAGTGTGAGCTGTGATGCATTTATTATACATCTCTCTCTCTGCCAAATCAGAAGTAGGTCACTGCAAAACGAAGGACCACTGTAAATCACTCCCTTCCGTGTGCTGTAACTCCTGCTGCCTCGGCTTCGACCCTCATATCTGCATGTATACCTGTTTATTAACACAGAGATTGTATTTATGTCCCAAACATGTCAGCTCTGTGATGTTTCAAAGGGAAGGATGTAAAATTGCATGAAGGAGCAGGATTTATTGCAAGCAGCTGCGGGCGAGATGGCGAACCGGCTGATGTTGCGCCTTGCAAAACATTTTTATCATGTTAGGGGATCGTGGGTGTTGTTATTAACCATGGCAATAAAGGATAATAAGACGAAAACCTAGTTTGTTTTGGCCCATTGGATGGCACCGAGCAGCTCTTCCTTCTCTGTAGTGCTTCAAAGATGAAGCAGCATCAAGCAGCCCTGTGCTCCCGCTCCCCCTGTGGTTGCTTTGTGTAACAACAGTGGGTTAAGGATGGCGTGTTAGCTTTGTTCAAGTGCCTCCAAGCCAGTGTATGTGTAGCATAACTGGGTGACCGAGAAGGGAGAGGCTGCTTTCATCCACCATGCCAGTTTAGCATCTGATCCGACCGAGGCCGCGCAGCGACTAACAAGCTCCACGGACAGAAACGAAAGGCAAATCAGTGTTAGAGGGTAGAGACCGGGAGAAGATAGGACACAAACATATTATGGGAGGATTTCAAAGTCAAGCACTGCGGAGCGAGGGCACAGTTACTGTCACCATGTGGCGTCCGGTCACAGAGGGAGAGCAACAAACACAACCATCAGCCCATTGTAGCTCCTCATCACAGCTCCTCTCTTCTCTTTAATTAATATCTACCCATCTCTCTGGTCCTCTGTGGAGTGGGGGGGGTGCGTTGTCACTCGATCACACATGCTCATGCGGTTCATTTGAATCATATAGTTCTCAAAAAAAGTCCCATATCGTGTAAAAAAACAAACAAAAAAAGATTTTCATTTCTTATGTGACTATAAATCAGCTCGAGGGTGTGTGACAGTATCAAAGCCTCAGTCCACAGAGAAATGAACACAGCCTGTGTTCAGAAATGAGCCTTAAAATGAGCTGCCAGGACTTCCTGTCACTTTGTGATTTCACAACAAAGAGGTTGCTGCTCTCAGACATAGCACAGGTGGACTCACCATCCAACTTTGCAGGATTTGGTTGTTGTTTATCTGAAATCTATATATATATTTTTATGAAAACTGCATTGAGATGTTACTGTATATGTTCTTGTGGATATCAAAACACTAGAAAGGTCTAAAATATGGAAACCTTGTTGTTGTTCCCACTCTCTGTCCCCTGATTTCCTGTTAAACTCTACCTATCATAATAAAGGGCCAGACGTATGGATCATTCAATACATCTGAAACATAACATAGTCCATCAGTCTATCAATTCTAATCTATTCTAGCCTATAATCTACTTGATGATGATGCAATGAATCTTTGGCACATAAGATCAAAGAAGGCAGCAGATAACTTTATGTTTATTCCTGATCTATCTATAGCCATTATCAGAAGTTGATTAGCCTTGGAATAAAGTTCTAATTGTTTTGTTGCAGGGAGGAAGGGAAGTTACCTTCTGGAACACATGTCCTTCCTTGGTAAAATATGGATTAAAGTGTAGCCGTGTTTAATTTTAATCAAAAGGAAAAACAGACTCCCCTTTGGAGGGGGAGCTGCGGTCATATCTGAACTGAGAAAAGCAGCCCAGCTGTGGCAGCTCTTAACTCTCAGCCTGTCGGAGGATTAGTTTTAAGATTTTATTGATCATTTTTTCAAGCACAATTAGGTCCTGCCCTGAAGTTATACCTTGTACTTGTGAACCCAGTCGGAGCCAGAGTGCAGCCTTAGATCAGAACACTCTATGACTGATATTTGGCTCCAGATTACAGACCTGAGGTCTGCTTCGTGTTCCTGCGTTGCCCCCGTAGCCTCTGTTTTTAAACTCTTCTACGCAGATGGCTGCTGTCACCCAGCATTTCCATTTCCAGCGTAAAATAAAAGCTTAATTTTAGCTGTCGTGACTCGTCTGGGTTTCATTACCTCCGCGCTTCCTCCTCCATCTCTTTTTCTATCACATACCTTATCTCTTCTGTGCCTACTTCCTAATCCCCCCCCTCCATCCTTCCCCTCCTTATACTCTAACCTCACCCTGTCCACCACCACTCTGTGCTTGTGTTGCTGAAGGCTAGGGATACGCTGGATGTTTGAAATCTCACCAGCGTTATCTCATTAGAAACAGTAAAGCCTCCTCTGCATGCTGTGGATGAGACAAGTGTCGGCCTCCGCTGAGAGACGGGGGAGAAAAATGAGGGCAGAGACGGAGGGAGGGAAGGAGTGAGACAACAGAGAGTGCAGCAGCAGCAGTTGAAGGGCAGGGGATAGAAGAAATACAAAGAGGCAAAGGTGCATGTTGGCAATCTTTCTTCCTTTCTTTCTTTTTTCATCAGCTCTCCATCATTTCATTTCGCTGCATCCATCTCTCTCTATGCGTCCCCGTCTCTGTTACTCCCTCCCCCCACCTATGCCTGCTGGTCACAACAACTGTGGGAGGAAATGAAGAGAAAAATGCCACCTCACTGCTCCGTCTGCAGCAGCCTTTAACATGTATGTGTCATGGCTGGAACCCCTTCACATCTTCTCTTCTCCTCATAAACCTCACCTCTGTGACTCTGCTCACTCTGCTCTTGTTTTGTCACTAAACTGACAGGTTCACAAAGACCTTACAAACCTTCTGCTGCTGGAAACCTTTTCCTTGACCCACGCTCTGTGCTGTCTCCTCACCATACAATGGTATTTTGTATTTATTTCCAGAGTTTGGGCAGTGATGCACTTCTACACAGTTACTGTTGCAGTGCAATAAAAAGCCAGGGCTCTACACTGCCCTTAAAGTGTCATAGAAACATATTTTTTTTTGTAAAGGCTCAAATTTTCCTGTAATTTGTTTGATGTGTTGAGCCATTAAAAGATCCTTTTCGTGGTTTTCTCGGTTTAGTTTCGCTTGCCTCTCGTTCGATCGATTGACCTGATCCAGGTGGGCGGGGCTTGGAGCACGCCTGCGGGTGGTGGCTGCTACATTGTGACATCTTAAAGTTACAAAAGTCACGACAGCTAATTTCAAAGCACGGGTTCTGTGTCTTTCTCTGTGGATTGAAGCTTTGATACTTTCACAGACATCATCACAGCCTTCCCCAAATGACAAAAAGTAATATTTTGACATCAATCTGAAGTGTTTTTGTTTTGAGGAATCCCTCCTTGAGATCTCTTTCATCACATCTTTATGTTGGAGGTGAATTTAACTTACTCCCACTGGATTATCCACAGTGAAATAGTCCCTGTGACACCCCCTCACAGTTGTCTCTCTTTATTGCCTGTTGCCGTTTACACAGTTTGTAAAGCACAATGTTTTTGCACACAATGCAGTTCTGGTACAAACTTCATCTTACTTTAAATAAAAGCATCAAGCAGTATAGTTTTGAGTCATAGTTTGGCATTTCAGCAACATTACATTATTCAGTAAATGTTGTCTACATGAACATGGGTGAAATATCCTGCTATGGAAGCTAGGGGGCGTCTGCCGAGCTGCACACACTGACTCCTGCAGTGATGCAGGGTGAGGAAAAGAAAGAGAGAGCAAAAGATGAGGAGGTCTATCCCCGTATCCTCGTAGACTGGTAGAAGAAGCTAATACTTCTTGACATCCATGAAACCCTTTTTTAATCTCCTGAGTGAAAGTGATGGGGAGGGAAACGAAATGGGGAAGAAGAGGAAAGAAGAGGAAGTACTGCAGCGGTTTTCTGTGTACCAAATCAGCTCCAGTTGGGAAATGATCCTCTTAGGGATTTTTTTTTTTTTTTTTCTTGAGTGTTGTTGGCATGTCCTTTGGTCCTGCCAAGAATGGTATTCAACCGTGATGTCTGCAAATCCTTTTTTTTTTTCCACCAGACATCATTCATCTCAAGGTTGGAGCTCACACCACATATGAAATAACATATACCCTGTTAAAGTCAATACATCATATAACATATAAACAAAACATATAGCATTTATATGAATAGGTGGATTTCAACAATACCTCCATCAACATAAACACCATAATATTTAACAAAGATTTAGATATTTATAGGTTTGCTTCATTTTAATTCTGATAGAATGAGGGTAAACCTTATGTTAGTTTGCTTTAAATGTTCATGTGTGCAACATTACCTTTGTCCTCTCTCATTAAAGCTGATCCCTGATCAGATTTCCCATCCCAAACACAACAGGTATGAGATGATAATGTTTTCTTTTCTCTAAAATATGTTTTATGCTCAAACTACAGGCTTAGAGCTAAACGTAGGTAATACTGTATATAAATATTCTAAAACAAACCATCACTGACCCAACCTGAGAGAGAGATCAAGGCACATAGAAAATCAATAGCGATCAGTGTTTATAATCTGATGGGCTATCTACACATTGTCTCATTTGCGGCCCACAAACATATCAGTGTGTGGCAGAGACACAGAGACACTACTAACCTCAGTTATGTTTCATCAATTTGCAGCTCAGTAAGAAGTTGGGATTTCTTTGAAACTGCAGGTGTCCAGGAAACCTCAGGGTTCACTGTGTAACAATGGTCATCCCCCAACTCAAGGAAAAAGGTGCAGGGAGCCAAATCCGATGAAACTGAATTGTGTTTTGTCATGATGGAGCACACAATTGCTGTTGCACCGTAGTTTAGGTTGTTTGTGTGTTTTGTGAATGCCCCCCCCCACCCCACGCCCCAGATGTCTTGGTGCAGTAAAAATTAGGAATGACCCTTGGGGAAAAATTCACTGTGCAAACACCCACAAATGCTTTTTTTTTACACTCTTGGCCTGATCCAAGACTGCAGCTTCAGTCACTGTAGAGACAGCTGACCCTTCATGAGTGGCGATGATCCTCAACATGAAGGCTTCCATCCAGAATTTGATGTTTGCTCTCTGTTAAAGTTTGAGATCCATGGAGAATTTGCAAAGGCAAGGCATATCTGCAGGCGGCCACAGAGACTGTGCTGATCCTGCAGCGTAAACGTAGATAACTGACTCACAGAAGTTATGGCTTGCACCTTCTGCCTACATTTTAAATTTTCCAAACTTCATTCATTTGGCTAGACAGGTGGGTGGAATGTATTTAAGGAGTTTCCACTTGTGCCCAGACACCCAAAACGTGTTATATTCCCTCGGCTAATAGACTCGGTAAGGAAACAGAAAACAGATCACCTTTCAAAAGTTAGCGGGGCGTAGACGCTTCCCTACAGGATTCAACCAATACTCAGTGGAAGCTTACATGTCATACATCTTGAAGGCTCTGGAGAATCGCTGTGATCTCTGTAATCACCACTTCCTGTCCATGTTTTGGCAGAGAGGCTCCGCTAATTACAGAGGGAATGTTTGCTGTTTGTTTACCACAGAGAACTGGCTGAAACAATATATTTCCTTGCCATTGTGAGGCCCCCCAGACTGGCTGTTGTCGATGTGTTGGCTGTTGTCAATGTGTTGACTCAAATCCAGGGTGAACTGTACTCGTTATGTATCTAATTTGCCTCATTAGATCCTGCGTATACACTAAGTATGAGCTTGGGAAACAAGTTGAGGTTGTGCGGGGGACTGGAGTTATATTACTGGCAGACATGCCATTGGAGTGTGTGGACACTGAATGGCTGCCTGGTTGCATCAAATCACATTTCTGTGTACGTTCAAGGGGGGGCAATTGCTCTGTTATCTGCTTGTTGCTGTCAACGATGCAAAATACAATAAGATGTGTGCTTTATATGCCTCCGAGCATCTCTTTCAGCCATCTTGGCTCCAATTCATTTCTATAACCTGTCTTATTTTGCTCAGAGACAGAATACGATCAGCCCTTCGTTCTTAAAGACGCCCGAATGAGCATGCAGTAAGACACAGTTTGGGCTATGCTGCGTTGAAGTAAGTTGTCCTCCTTTTACAGAATTACACCGTTGTGACATTAAAGGATTGCAAATGGCTTTGTAACAGCCACATCCCATCTCACCAAGGCTGCCACCCACTGTCTAAACATCCTCAACTGGTTCTGAAATAGCCTGGGGCAAAACACTTGCCTTTATTTTCCCACACTATCTGCACTCCTCATGAAAGTGCAGCATCTTTGTATTCATCAACACAGCTTAGTTTCAAGCGCCCCTTAAGGCTGAGAGCAGAGAAAGTTGCATGTGAACATTGTGGTTTGAAGGTTAGACTCCTCAGTTTAGGGAGAAGTCCACGAAGTCTGTGAGAGGGAAACATGCAGATGAAGATACATCTGGGTTAAAAGTCAAACAGTCAAAGTAATGAGCAAGGACTTTAAAACTATTTGACACCTTCTCAGTAGAGAATGAGTTTAAACATCAGACTGGTTACTTTGTCCAATCAGTCCTACAGACTAAAAGACAAAGTATGTTGTATGTTACTTCTCTAGTCTTTTGGTTGCTTCTGTAAAGCAGCACCAAAGCAGATCACCATCCAGGAGAGGACAGAAATCCTAGCAAGCAAAAACCAACCTGCTCTGCAACCTCAACCAAGGCAAAAACAGAGAGAGGAAAAATAGAGGAAAATCACAGAATAGCTAGAACAATGTCCAGGAGACTTGTCTCCTCAGGACAGGAATGAGGGAGGATCGGATGGTGGCTCAGGTAGCGATCTCAGGTAGCCATGAGGAAACTGTCACTGTCAGCTGCACACCTGTCAGCAGGTGTGCTCCATGCAGACACTTCACCAACTTTGTTTAGTGGGCTAAGGACAGACTAGATCTTGATTATGTTGGATATAAAGCACCATACACTCACCCTCGTTTATAACGATTATTGAAATAAAGCGTAACCCGATAAATCTCTCGGCTGCTGTCCAGTCCGGTAATAACGGTCTCTGCGGATGTGTAGCCTAAGCTACGTCACCTCCAGGTAGAACAACTGTGAAAGACCTGGAGATGATCGAACGATCCAGTAAATCTCAGCCTGAACAGCAACATCGACTTTTGATATGAGAGCAGCACACGTGTCCAGATGCGTCAACTGTGTCAGCTGTACAGGCGTGTGTGCTGTAGGTGTAACAGGTGGTGCTGTCACATCACTCAATCTACCCACCCAATCACACCCAGTCCCGACCCCAGCACAACATAATATGAAGAAGAACTAACACTACTAATAATTCATTCTCATATCTTCCACTTACAGAACTGAAACAATGTAATGATTATGACGGTCTGGGAGAGCGCTGTGGTGCTTCTAGGAGGGATTAGATTGCTGGCAGTTCTAGTGGTAAAATGCCTGTAGAGCTACAAGAACCACCAAAACAGACAGCAAACAACCGTTTAGCTCGTCCAAGTGCTTTGTTCTGTTGAGTAACCCAACCGCTTTAAAGATCATGAAGCCCGCTGAGACAAACGTCTTGTTTTAGGCTGATGTAAATGAACTGGACTTCTTTTTGTCCAGCGTGAGATCCTGCGTGAATGAAGGGCCCTGCATCAAACTACATTCATGGCTAAATGTCTATTAAAGATCTATACTGTAAAAAGTAAGATTTTGATCATAAAGCAGGTGTAGGCTCTGTATCAGTACAGTGCACTTCACAAAATGTACAAAAGAGGGACAAAATGCCCACAGTGTGTAGGCCTGTGCAGGACTTTACACCTGAACAGTTCACGTGAGCGTTGTCTCCAGGTTGACCCACTCAGACTCTTCTGGGTGTTTTCCTGAAATCTGCTGTACTTTTATTCCATTGTTTAGAAAACAACCAGCCAATCAGAAGATAAGTTCAGAGCCTCTTTTTTGATTGGTTCCCCTACCTCGTAGTAAGAAACCCTCTGTATATATGTTATATGTTTCGACTCATATTTCCATTCTGTCTATCAGAACTGTCAGCCAATCAAAACCTCAGAGCCTGAGACTCTTGTCTGAGCCTCTCCTCTGATTGGCTGACCGTCCTGTTATGTAGAAGCCCCAGAGAGAAGATGTAAAAATAAAAGATGGTATGGTAAGACATGGACACAGACCTCTGCTTTGTAACATTCTAACAGATGTTGGTGACCCAACAGATTGCTCGTGAGTCCAATTGGCTCCTCAGTCTTAATGACGCACCAGCGATGCATAAGCATGAAGCCTTCGTCGGTCACCCCATGTTTGTTTTCCATCATCTTGCAGTCTGTGTTTGTTTGTTTGTGTGCACAAGCGTCTGTGAATTCGTATTTCCCTGTGTTAAGGTCCTTATGTGCTGTTTGTATTTCAGTCGCCAAACGGTCTCTCAGCACCAGCCAGCAAATAGATTGTTATGTAATGGTCACAGCCTGCTATGTTTGCCTGCCATCCTGCAGAGACAGAGAAGGGGATGGAGGGCCGACGGGAGGGTTAAAGATAAAGAAAGAGAGCAAAGGGAAAGGGAGCCAGGCAGTCAGAGAAAGAGAAGAAGGAGTAAGTGACATGCCTATGGCTAAATGTTGTGGTTCCAGACACAAGCACAGCAAATCTCCTTTGCTGTTCCCCTCTCTCTCGTGTTTAGGTTTTGTCTCATCGCATTATTGGTTCAGCTTGATTTGTTTCCCATTGAGGGGCTCTTAGCAAAGTACAGACAGTCATTTATTTAGTATCTCTCATTTCTCGCCTCTCTCGTCCATCTTGCCAGATCCCCCCTCATGTGAAATAACAGCTCTGTGACAGGCACACTCAGACAGTCGCCTCTGTCCAGGAGTCCCCCGGGCCGACTGAAACGAGGGAAGAAAGACGAAAAGAATACAATCGACTGTCTCTGTTTTATTCGGGCACTTCAACAGAGACTCGACAGAACAGAGGCACCGATGACATTTCACATGACTACCGAGGGTCCTCAGAGATCTGGCTTGTGGATTTTTTTTTACTCCTTTGAAATTGCGTCCTCACTGCATCTGCTTGCCTTAACCCATTCTTAACATTTCGCGTTTTGCTATTCACCTCGATAATCACCAAGTCTCTTGAGATCAGAGGAGAGCTGGACCACCTTCAGACTTCAAAGACCTAGTAATAATCTTGTATCCAAGCTCGTGATATCTGGGTGAACAGGTAATGGACCTTCTATGTGGGCAGAAATGGACACAAAGTCGTGCACCGTTGAATCCCACCCACCGTCTTTCCAGTGCCAAATCCTCACAAGACTGTCAAATCCTGCGTGGCCCTGGCCTGTGCTAGCTCACCACTCGCCCCGTGTCAAAGACGCATTCAACACACATGCAAATGATGTTTAATGCATGCACCTCACACACCCACTACAGACTATGTCATTCTTTCATCTCCCCACTTCATCTGCCTCCGCCTTTGATGTGGGATACCCTGGGGTCTGAGGAATACAGTCCTGGGGAATGCGTATGCACTGTTGCTCTTAGGAAGAGGCTTCCCGTTGATCCCTCTTGCATGTTGTGCTCTCTTTCTCAGCCTCCCTCGCTCCCCTTCAATCGCCTCCCCCACTACCCAGCATCTATAAGCCCTTTCACCAACATCCACTCTAACCATCTCTTCTCCTCAGAGAAGATGAAGGTCATTATCCCTTTGGATGTACAAGTTCTATCTTCCTATTCCACTCCTACACCTCTGGCTCCACAATAAAAAAGTTACCTGAACCCTGTTGTGCACTCAGCTCATTTCATTAAAGAGCCATTTAGAATGTATCTCCGACCTCCGGTCAGGGTTTTCTGTAGGGGTCCATTTCATGTTGCTATAGAGGAAGTTGATTTTGGCTCGGACAAACTGGTTATAGAAGGTGTTGGCATGATCCCTCTTTTTCTGCTAAGTGCTATTTAGAGGAGGTCATTAGATCCCTGGAACAAGCTATAGAGAGGTGAACTCATCGGAGACTCATTTTATCCAACGAGCAACGTGAGCAGAGGAGGGAAGTTCTGGTGGTTTGACAGCACTACAGCAGGGTTTCTCTTTATGTGAGTGTTGTGGAGCGGTTAGCAATGTGGAATCGAGTGGTCCTTTGGTTTTGGTATCCTCCTCTGTTCCTGCAAAGAGATGGTAATAATTGACAACTGTTTTGCTTTTCTTGTGGAAGTGATTTGTTCAAGCAAAAATATCAACAGCAATCCAGTGTGCATTACTCACTGATTCATAGTGGCAGAGAGAGAGATGAAAAATACTGCTCTTTACCTTATGTTAAATCATTGATACGTTATACATCAGTCATGACAATATACTACTCTTTTGTTATAACTTATATGTCTATAATATTACGTCTGCTAATCTCTCACACCAAGAAATAACATTTACATACACATTCAGCAGTCAGCTGGTTTGCATGAGGTGGTCTAGGATGGAGTTCAAGACTCTTTACTTGGAGTGGCATGGTGGTGTGGTGGTTAGCGTAGAAGGTTTTGGATTTGATTCCTGGGCCTGGGCCTTTCTGGGTGGAGTTTGCATGTTCTCCTGTGCCTGCACTGGTCCTCTCCTGGTTCTCCTGTTTACTCCCACAGTCCAAAAACATGCAGGTAGGCTGATTGGTGACTCTAAATTGTCCATAGTGCATGAATGTGCGTGTGTGTGTGAAAGCATTGTTCATCTCTATATGGAGCCCTGTGAAAGACTAGTGACCTGACCTGTTGAGGGTGTAACTCACCCTCACCCTATGTCAGCTGGGATTGGCTCCAGCCCCCTGTGACCCTACACTGATTGGTGGTATAGATAATGGATGGATAGACTGTTTACTTGTCCCTACAGGATTTTAGAATTTCTATAGGTTAAGCAGATCATCAGATATTCCAACAGTCAAGTTGTGTCTTCATTTCCTTTCCCTTTTTATAGCTATCTGTTACTTATATTTTAAGAGCAAACTGCTGCCTTTTTTTTTTTTTTAATAATTTCAGCCACAGTTTCAAAAGGCTACCACTTCAGGGGCTGAATGGGTAACACCAGCTCTGGCTTGTGTTTGTTTATCCACTGCGAGGGCCACTCCAGTGTAATTGGGACGATGTTAACACTAATGGTGCCTGTGGTTATTAAATTATATTGAGAAGTGCACACACTCAAGTGGACACCTGTATTCCCCATGAATCCAACCGCAACAAAACAGTCTGACCTTTTGAGAACATCTCACCTTAATGACTCTAAAGGGAAATTAATTTTATAATTTCTTCATCCAGCACATGTCAGTGTCAGATAGAGACTGTATTTAAAGTGAACGTGTCCTCAGACATGTCGTTTTTTTCCTTAGTGCTAGTCCACTTTTCTCTTTTCTTCCCCTGCTGCACTCCACCTTCTGTTCGCTGCCATTTTTCAACATAAACACCAGCCAAAGTGCTTACCAACACAATGTTTCATCTGCTTGCACCATATTCTGCAGGCTTAGTATTTGTGTGGAGTTGGTGGCTACGGGTTGGGGGATGGGGGGATGTTGGGTCAGCATGGTAATGCCTACCCTCCAAACATGATGAATAATTAAACAACAGTCCCAGGGCAAAGGCTGGAGCTGAAATATTCACACATCCCTATGTCTGCCGCTGCAGTTTGATTGGCATGTTATTAGAAGAGTTAATGTGAAAAGATGCCGCTCTCTGTGCATTTGCATGTTCATGCCTGCGCTCCTGAGTTGGGGGTGTGTAAGCATGCAGCTTGTGCTTGTGTAGCGAGTATTAAGGTGTCACATCCATCTCTTGTAGTAAAGGTAAAGTCGTTTATGGGTGAACAACACACATTAACACTGATAAACAGGCACTGCAGAAGGTCGTGTTCTCCACTCGATAGAAACACTGCAGACAGTTGTATGTGTAGTGAGCCATCTTAATGATGAAACTGCCTTCAAATACAGCTCTAACAAAACTGACACGAATCATTTTTAACCCCAGCTTGTTTGATACATTAGCATTAAGGTTATTTAGTGAGGATACCATCACATGATACACTTGATCAAGGTGTTGCAGATCCTCTGAATCCCCTCTCATGTGAGCTTTTCAACTTTTTGCAAAAAAAAAAACATTCAGACATGATCAGGACTTTCCAGATCAGCTTCTCACTCTAAGTTAAAAGTGTCAAAAGTAACATACATCTAACCTGGTTCTATCATCTTCAACCTGGAGAAGCTGGCAATACAAATAAGTACAGGATGTGAACTTCTGTTATCAGCCTTTTATATATAGCTTGGATGATGTCTTGATACGCGTCATACATGACTGACTCAAGAGCTTACCAGAAGCCAGTTACCTACTCTCTTCCTACTTCCCC
>OMNW01005771.1:50501-62484 GCA_900303245.1 Selene dorsalis | reverse complement strand
CCCCCCCCCCACACTGCTTACCCCACTACTCCCACTGGAGCCTTTCATTTAAAGGTACTCTTACAAAGACAAGGGTGGCGTCAGCGCACAAGCTGAAGAGTGGTATTTTTTAAACAAATCAGTCCCTGATAGCAGCATCTCCTCCGGGGACATAACAAACATTTTGAGATGTTTCAAACAAACCTTTTCAAGCGTATCGCTGGTGCTGATAGAAAGAAAGGGAGAGACATTTCAATGTGTAAAAGGTGCTGCTGTGTATCAGGTCCCCACCGGCAGATCTGGGGAGAGGAACAATAATCAGATGTCTCAGGTTGACAGAAGCGTTTTCTAAACAGTTTGAGGGGTGATTCGTGGAGGTGCGCGCTGTTGACATACAGTAGCTCCCTGCTGACGCTAATATAAGACATATACACCAATGTCCTACCAGGTCATTTTATAGTTTTAAATAAAGTGAACCAGTTTGTCAATAAATGAAAAGAGAGAGGTGCTTTAACAAACAGATAACAATTAAAACAAATTCAATTTTGTCTGTAACCTGCATATTTCACAAACAGAGGGCTGAGCTGTTATTGCCCTGTTATGACTGTCATCTTAGGAGCAAAGTAGCACCAATCAAATTCAGTCGCTCACTCCCATTGGGCCTCAGCTCATTCAGAAGGAAGGGCCGGATCAAATGGTTTCCACAGACAAAGGAGAGCCATTGAACTCAGTCTCCCACCATCCTTCACCTTGTCAGGTGTAAAGTCCCCAACTCCAGCTACAGTCAGTAACTGCATGGCCCCTGGACCCTTGATGTCACCAGGCCTTTATCTTCTCTCTCTGCCAACTCCTCACCAGGAGCTGCTGCTCTCCGCACTGGACTGAACTTCGGTAGTGGCACAAGATCCCACCAAGACTTAAGATCAAGCACTGGCAGTTACAACCTGAGGTCTGCCAGCTGGGTCTGCCAGCAGTAAGGCCTACTTATGCACAGCACCTCTTTTAGCATCCCTGATAACACGCAGTCGACTGTGCAAGAGTTCACCCACAGACACTTTTCAAGCAGCTACAGTGTCAAGGTTAATTTGGCCTTTGAGATAAACTCGAAAACCTCAACAGTGTGTGTCACCTTATATTTTACTGACACATAGCAGCTTTATTAATGCCAACATGACTATAAGGTCAAGAAAGTTATCTCGTGGAGTTAAATCTCAGTGAAGGGAGTCAAAGAGTCTTTTTCTTGGAGCTGAGGATAAAAGAGGATCAGGGGAAGCCAGCGAGGGATCATGTATCTGTGGCTTCTGTAGTCTCTGAACTGGACACCAGCAGCCCTGGATGCCAAGATAATCTACATGTCTACCTAGATATGGGACTTAATCCAAGCACCTCTTTTTTCATTTTCTTCTCTTTTTTTTGTGCAGTCAGTAATGACAGTCTGGGGCTTAATTACACTCTCTTACAACATTACATTAGTCTAGTTACTGTCAAAGTTGACCACCAATTACATTTTAACACATTGCGACCTTTTAACACGTCTTTGACCTTAAGAGCAGCAGTGTAGGTTCAGGAAAGTCTGAACTGCAGTCACGTAATAACGTTTGGTTTTATCCTTCGTCTCTGACCAAAACCCTTCAGAGTCGCATGGTTCTCCACCTTCTCCACTTCTCATCAGTGACATTGACGACTTTCTATTGATGCTTCCCAACTAGACTATTTCCAGTCATGTGTGAAGCTCCTGCTGGGCTGTGGACCATCAAAAGCCCCGCCAAAAATGTATTAGCATAAAGTTAAACCTGAAGGACACTGTATTATCACTCACAGACAGATGTATTGGGTTTTGAAGTTAAAACAACATGCATGCTCACCCTGATGTCTACATTTTTAATTGGTGACACTGTTAATTGAGGAAATCCTCATACTCTACTCTATAACCGCTACAGCTGTAGTTCAAGAGAACATGTTTCACTTCCAGATTTGGGGATGTAGCCGAGGCCATGTGCAGCATGTCAAATATGTTTTATCAGGCCAATTATTTCCCAAGTAAAAGGTCAGTCCAATTACTCTTTTTCAATATAGTTCAGGCTACTGGGATGTAGTGTCTCCATCTGTCAGCTAGCTCTGCAGAACTCTCCAGACCCAATTACAACTGAAGCACTCATCAGCCCGTTAAGATCAAACAAAGTCAAACAGATTGAAAGAGTTTAAATTTCCTCGAGGTATAAAACAGATGAGATTAGAACCAGATCAGAAGCATTAGAGTTGTGTCAGGTGTGATGGAGAAAGTTGTCAGTTAATGAAACTGTGCCTCTAAATTGCGATTACATTTCTCTCTTACTGTCTTATCTTTCCCTACTTGAATTACAGACAGTTGATGCTGGAGAGTCACGAGAACAGTGTGGTCCAGACCTGACTGAATTCTTAGATATCACCCTCCAAAAATCACGTGGTCATGTCGTGTCTAACCCAGACCGTGGAAAGTGTTGGAAACCTCGAGACTGCTGTAATCAGGTGTCGTCTCACCTCATGTAACAGGAAGGTCCCTGTCATGCCAAGCAATCTCACTGTCGGAACAGACAGGAGGGCTGTTTCCATCCACACTTTCACATGTCTACATTTTCTTCTACAGCACCACAGACAGAAAAAAGCTCTCCGAACAAGGGTTAGATGACAGAGACAAGACAGAGACATAGACAAGGTTGTTAGATGATTGAAAAGGGAGCGTTTGCATCTGACTGTGTGTTTTTGTGCGTGCTCATCGGCAAGTTCTTGTTAAGATGTGTGTATATAACTTTAAAAATCAACATCTGTCTGAAAGCTTTTGCCAAATGTCTCATCTCGGCCCCTATCTCTCTCTTTCTTCATTGTGTCTTTCCTCGTAGTCTACGCACGTCGTAAGCGTCTCTGAAAATATACATTTCGAATATAATGTGTCAAAAAAATAGCAAAAAGGTTTCAGTCCTTGTTTAAAAGGAATCAATAGCGCTGTCTCACCACTTAGTGGCTTCAAAGAGTCAGCACTGATGCAATAACACATGAGGGTTGGAGGAACCATCTGTGTGTTATTGAGTTACAGTTTGAGAGCTTGTCTGAGGGTTTCAAATAAGAAGTATGTATAAATCTACGTGGGGGCGTGCGATGACGGTTACACCTGGAGGCTTATTGCCTCTCAAGAACCGACTTCATCACCACCATCATTTGCTTTTCTTTTCCTCGTGGGATTTGGATTTTATTGCCAGCTGGTCATAGTTTTCACACCGTCAGCTCCCATGACATCCGACGCTGCGACGTTGACCGCAGGCCTTAATGAAAAACTGTGGCATCTGCTTTCTCCGATATGACCTGTTTATTCCCATGGTAGATGGCGGTGGCCTAGAATTCACTATCCCCGATCAATGCCCCCCCTCACAGAGAAAGCATCCCAGCTGATAAACTCCCCAAATACACTCCTTTCTCATGACAGTGTTGACAAGAGTGTGGGAGAGGGGGAGGTGATGAAAAATCAGAATCGATAGGTTTTTCATTACTGCTTTGATTCATGAGTCATTTTCTGATTATTTCTCCACCAATCCAGAGTCGTATTTTTTTTGTCTGGTTTTCTTCAAACCAAATTACCAGCCAGCCCATGTTAATGGAAATGATAATCAAGGGGCATCCCGCCATGTTTTGATTCATCTCCTTGCACTCTGTCTACCTCCAGCGCCACAGGTAGCATTGATTAACCAGGTCGATGGTCCCTGAGCTAATTGGACAAAAGCAATAAAATATATAGCCTCTATCCCTTTTCTTTTCTTTTTGGGATGTGAGGGGGTGTGAAATACAGGAATGCAGCAAAGCAGTTCTAACACCCTTATTGTAGCGAGAACAAGCAAGAAGATTGCTTGATTAGACCGTAGTAGACTGAAGGTCAGAGGAATCCATACTCGGCCAGGTTTTTGTTTGTCAACAACTCCCAAGGCAGCGCTAATTTACCTTTAACTCACAGTTTTCAGTAAAAGCAGCAGTGGCTGTTTGAAGGAACTCAGTGCAGATCTCTCTGTCGGCCTTATTCTGCCATCTTCACAGACATGCATATATTTATGTGCACCCACACATGTAACCATAGTAATAGCTCTGCAAATACATTAGACACAAAAAAAAATTTCACATGGATGATGGGTGTAAGCAGTTTCTAACAAGCCCATCTATTGTTGCATATGATTATTGTTTTTTTTAATCTATATATCTGTTCTACATCTGAGGGTTTGACCCTTTTACACACAGTCGATATCCCAGTGTTAAACCCACTTTAAGTGCCACACTGTATTCTTCCTTATCAGGTGTTGTGGTACTATATAGTCACACTGCTGAGCCTTTGCCTTGGAGAGAAACTACAAGTCACTTAATGTGTTTCAACAACAAGTAACCAGTGACATTCTCTAAGTGATAAGAGATGAGTCCTGCATTTACCAGATAACTGAAGTGTTATCTGTCAACAATGAAAAACACTTAACTGCTATATGATATTACATCTAGTGCATAAGTGCTAACCAACACATTTTTAGATAAGTTTTGAGGTGGACTCATTTCATTTTAGTCAGCTGTGAATTTCTACTTACAGGTCCCTCTGAAAACAACATGATTCATTTCAAGAGCCTTCAAATAACACAGCCTTTTATTTTTTTGATCATCCACAGGAGGAATGACAAGTATTGACACATTGTACTTGGTGTGTGAGTGCTGATGTGTTTACATATCCTCTGCACAGAGTGTACAGTTGTTATCTGGTCTTAAGGAAGTCATTCTCTTGATGGCAGCCAGGGAAGACAGCCCTCTAACTCCTCTTCTTGGGTTTGACAAACGCCTTTTTTCTTGTTTTTGCTCCATCTCGTCTCCTAGTAGTGTGATGTAATGGTGTAGTGCTTCTGTGAATTTTTCTACAAACATAGAAGCTGGTGTTTGCTGGAGGAAAAAGTGACACATGGATGCACCCTGTCCAACAACTTATTAGACACTCTGTATCATCAGCTGGATCAAAGCAGGAGAAGATCCGTAGGGCCACTGTCATATCAGGACCACAGTGACTGATCTGATCTGACGGTAGAAAGACGACAACTGATTGAAAAACAGTGTTTTCTTTCATCAGTTTGTTGTTGTGTCATATTTTCCACAAAACTGTAATACTGTGTCTCTCAAAGTGGAATCTCTTGAATTAAAGCTGAGAGTCAGTAATGTTTAAAGCACCAAAACACAGAGGAGCATTCAGAGACACGCTTGTGATGTGTCAACAGCGTAAACAGCTATAAGAACCAGAGTAATGTATTTTTTATTCACTTATTTGATGGAATAACAAACTAATGTAACATAGTATGATGTAGATTCTGATTTTAAGCACTTTTATCCTCAAAGTTTTGTTTTATTATATCTCAGTTTGTTTAGTACGTTATCAAATTATAATACCTATAGTACATGCTGTATGTTAGTTGAGGAAGTTTTTTAATGAATGGTCAAACAGTTTGAATCATAGTGTAACTAAAGATGGCCTTAGCCTCTGCGATGTCACGCCCAGGTTTTTGAAGCTGAGAGTGAGCTGCTCCACTGCTGCCATCTTGGCAGTATTTGACTCCACCTAGCTACCTGCTAATTTCAAAACAGTCAAATAGCTGTGGCAGCTGTGGAGCTGAGACCTTGGTGAACGACAGTTTGTGGAAAGCACATGAGAGAGTTCAAGCCTTACATTAGATTCTTCACCAGGTCTTAAACATGTGTATTACAGCCCGTTAGAATGGGAGTCTATGGACATTGACTCACTTTTTGGAGCCTCAAGTGGCCATTCGAGCAGCTGCAGTTCTTGCCGCTTCAATATTGCCTTAATTCTGCAGCCCCAGATGTTGCAGCTTATTTTTAAGTACCATTTAGTTGACTGGGTGGAACTCAAACTCATCTGTTGTCAATCAGTAATAATCCTTCTGACTAGACAATTGGAATTCACCGATCTAAAGTCACCTTTAAAGTCCATCTGTATGTGTGTGTGTGTGTGTGGGGGGGTCTAGTCTTTCTCTCTCAACTGGCCTCACACTCATCCATCACAACATGGCTCCCCTCCTTCTTTTTGTCGGCCATTTTAAAAATCTTTTCTCCTCTTCCTCCACAGCTGTCTTTTGCCCAGCTACGGCAAAGCGCCAGTGCCGTACTCTTAATAAACACAGGAAAGACAGAAAAATAACAGCAACTTTCTTCTTCCCTCCTCCATCCACAATTTACACACTCCCACCCTCTCTCCTCCTTGCCTCCTCTGTAGCCCGTTGTCTGTTCTTCATCCTCTCCTATTTTCCCCCTCCTCCGGCACACAACCTCTTTATAGCCCTCCTTGCCATGCTGAGATAATTAGTCAGTGCTAAAATAATACAGCCTTGAGAAAACAACAAGAGCTGAGCAGAGGGCTTAGCTCCGCTGGGAGGGAGGGATGGTGAGAGCCAAAGAGAGGGAGAGGGAGGGAGAGGAAGTGAGAGAGAGGGAGGAGAGTTGTGTGTGTCAGCCGATTTCAAATGGCTACCAGCGGATTGTTAGATAATGAAAGTGTTAGGTACCTGAGCGAGTGTGTGTGTGCGCGTGCGTGCGTGCGCATTTCTCCATTCTTTACTGTGCTGCCTTTTTCCCTGTGTATGACTAAGAGTGTCTGCAGCCTGGTGCTGTGGATGTTGGTCGATGGCCTGTTGGCCCTGCAGTCATCACAGCCTCTGCTTTCCATCTTCTTTGATCGGAGCACAACCAGAGAGGAATCTGTTGCGCATGAAAAAACAAGAGCTTGTGTGTGTGTGTCTGATGCGTATATTTGCTTTCATAGGTAAGTATGGGTACAGTATGAAAATCCATGCTGTGCAATACTGTGTCCATACTGTCACTGTTCATATGTCAACCTGGTGTCACAGTTATTGTTAGTAACTGATTAAAAGAAATTGCCAACAGTTTACTTGATATCAGAATCATATCTGTTTTCCATATTTTCATATGGAGAGCTGCAACGAGTTCTTTGCTTGATATCATAAACTGAATTGATCTGCTAGTTTCAACTGGACAACACAGTCTGGATATTTGTGATGTTACAGTTTTTACTCTTTTCTGGCATTTCACAGATATTACAGGACTGTGTTTAGCCATGGGCCCAAATGTGGAGTAAATCAAAGCCTGAATTCATTTTTATGCATCTGGAAACAAAGAGCTCCGATGACAAAGTTGATGTTAGCAAGGTTTACTTAGCAAGCACAATGATGTACAAAGTAAAGAGCGAGCAGGTCCATCAGTCAGAGCTCTGATAAAGCCTGTGTGTGGGGCTGGTTGTCAGTGTGGCAGGAAAACCTGGCAATTTGGGCAATGTAAAAATAAAAAGACACATAATTTAACAGACACTTGCGGTTCATGCTCGTAATAATTACAGGGCCACGCTTCCACATGCACGCTGCCTGTTTCAACTGAATATGTGACAAAATATTTTGTCCACGTCTGTTCAACTTTGAGCTCAACTGTTCTGACAAAACTACCTCACACAATATTTCTCACAGACGTTTGTCTGTGTCAGTTTAACAACACATTGTACGTTCGTCATTGTGTTGTATCTACAGGGTCCTGTTTGTGCCTAACATTATGAGCGCTGACAGGTGAAGTGAATAACACTTCTTAATGGCACCTGTAAGTGGGTGGGATATATTGGCAGCAAGTGAACATGTTGTCCTCAAAACTGATGTTTTAGAAGCAGGAAAAATGGGCAGTGTCAGGATTAAATGAAACTGTTGTTGTGCCTGTCATTTAGATGTGTCATTATTATTTCAGCACATTTCTGACCACCTTTACTAATCTTTACTTATTTATTACTACTGTTTTTGCCTTTTTTTATTTATTATTTCCCTGATTAATATAAGGTGATTTATGTAACAGTAGCTGCAGTGTTACGGGTATTAAAGGGCGATGAGACGAGACTGAAGCAGTACATCTCTGTCGGGAGGTTGTCGCCACCTTGAGCTAGGAAAACGTAGCCCAACGCATTTGAATAACACAATATCTGATCCACAACAGTCAAATAACAAGAGATGGAACAGACAGAACACGTTGAAGTTGAACAGACAGAGACAAATATTTGACACAATTTCAACCAGTGTAGACATGTGGACAGATTTTTGGCGTGGGACCTCACATGTAATATACTCACACTTACATTCAACTTTTATAATATAATATTATATATAATATAATATTGTTTGTCCAATATCATCACCAAAACAACAGGAATAATGTCTGTGTGACTGGGTTTATGTTTAACAGTGTGTCTGAATTGCTGCTGTACTTGTTTGATGTTTGCAACACTATGTGCTTTAGCGCTGCTTCATATAGCTACATACACCTGAATGAGAACGTATACATGCAGCGTGTGTTTATATTCGGGTGTACTCATGTTCCAGTGGAAGACAGACAGCCCACAGGGCTGAGAGCAGTTCACTGATGTTTCATTACTCTATGCTAATCACAGCCAACGCCTGTCACTCCTCATTCACCACCGGGCCCGTTGGAGCCCAGCCAAGTCTTAACTCTGCTACTGTTCAAACATGAAATCACTCAGCGTACAAGGCGGGAAGATTTTTTTTTTCTTTCCTAGGCTGGAAATCAAAATACTGTCCCTTTGACATGAAGATCTGAGGAATTTCTTTTATTGACGTTGAGCGGTGGTGGGTTCACTGACAGCATAGCCAACGCAAAGTTTGTCAGTTCACTCTAGTTTGCATGCAGGCGGCTGAGGGCAACTGAGACTGTAGTGGCTTGGCAGATGAAGATTTCAGTGGGAACTGACAGCCAGCACTGGTCCTAGCACTAGTGCTAATGCTAAACACGACATCACGATTACAGTATGCCAAGAGGACATGGTAGTTCTCAAAATGATCTTGAGCAGAACACATGTCGTCAGTCTTGCGTCCTCTCTCTCGTGTCAGCGTGTTGTGAAACTTGTTCATTTGGATGTCAAATATATATTCATCATTCATTTTGAAGAAAAAAAGTTTTGCAAACAGAAGTTTCCGTAACACCAAGAGAATACATGACAAGAGAATTTATGACAAGAGAAAATACATAAATGCTATTTGTATGAAATGTTGTGACAAACAAATTATCCTTGCTGAACATAATGTGAGCCTGTCGCTTGAGGGATTTAGCATATTTTGCATTTGTGTTGTAAAACACACCAAACACCTGTCTTTCCAGCTTTTAAAATGGCATTATCATGTCATAACCGACTGATCACCCTGTTTTCTCCTTGTGTCTTCCAGCTGGGACAACTTACATCTTCGGGCGAGGCGGAGCCCTCATCACATATACCTGGCCACCCAACGACCGGCCGAGCACACGGGCAGACCGGCTGGCAGTGGGCTTCAGCACGCAGCTGAAGGAGGCTGTTCTGGTCAGGGTAGAGAGTGCCAAGGGACTGGGAGATTACCTGGAGCTGCACATAGTAAGATACCGCCCTGGGGATATTTAAGTGGGGGGTGGGGGGGTGAAATGATGGGGGAATGAGAATGTACTGTAAGCTCCATTCACTCAGGGTAACACCCAAGGAGAAAAAGAGGAGAATGGAAAGGTCCCTGGAGGGGAAAGTGAAAAGGCAAAATAAGTGGGTAGAGGGCCGAGATGACAGGAGTGGAGGAGGACTTGGGGCCGTGTAGACTTGTAGGTGGAAAGCGAAACGGAAAGGAAAAGGAATGAAATAATAAATGGAGGAAAGACTAAGAGGAGAGAGGGATGTCCTGCTCTGTGAATTAATCAGGAGCTACAGCTTGAATGAGAGAAAGAGTAGAAGAAGTTTGGGTCATTGATGCAGAATGAGTCAAGTAAAAACAGAGGCACAGCTCGTAGTGCCTGGGCTTTCCGCATGAAACTTTTCGTTGACACGGATATTTGAACAGAAGCTCCTTTTAGCATCGTCGGTGCATATCTAGATTTCAGGAATTCATTTAGTACACTTAAGGCCTGACTTACTAAGATCCCAGATAAGAGGCACTAAACTGTAAAGCTCCTGGTAAAACTTTGCATGTTTGGTTAGTGCACACTAAACGGGTGATCTACTAAGAGTAACCCGCCAAATGACAACACACGCAAACCGTAGTATTGACATGAGGGTTTTGCGTATGGTAATCGTTTCTGCCTTAGAGAGTGAGGACAGAGAGCTGGATGGCTTCAAACCCAGAACGAAATTTGATCCAGTGGATTAATAGAGATGGGCAAATACTGTAAACATATTGTTGAGCTGCAGCAGAATAAACGTGGGAGATTATCTGTGAGAAAGTAAATGTGGTTGGTAAAACAAGAAGAGAACAGATGAAGTGAAGAGAAGATCAGGACGTAGGCCTATAAGGCAAAGAATAAAAAAAATGTGGTTTAGCTATCGTGAAACCTCAGTAAACCTTTCATTCATTGGACCAGAGGTGCATGCTATGGCACAGAGCTCTGGGGCCTCACTAGGAACTAAACACCAGAAGGATCAAAGATGGGATGAAGGCAGCGGTGACGTCTCTCAGTCCCAGTCTCAGAGCTGAGCAGCCAGGTACCGGAGAGGGAGGGGAGGAGAGGAGAAGAGAGGAGAGGGGCAGAGCGCACTGGAGGAGAGACTTGCGGCATGCATAACAACACTTAAAGGACTTTTAACCCCCCTGAAAAACTGCTACAGTCCACTGGAATGACCCAGATGCGAGGAAACACAGAAATAAAAGAGCTTTTGCCCGGGCAGGTATGAACTCAATAACCAGCCATTTGTACACAAAGCTGTGCCAGTTATGACTTACCTTTCAAACATGCTAAATAATGACGCAAAAGTAGCCACCGCAATCTGTTTCAGGTTTGGGAAATCACATTGCGTGAGCTAAATCTATCTGCATCTACTCCTATTTTGCGCGTTCTGGCAGACACGCCCACATTTGCACAAGGAAAACGCTCTGAATGGATTGTATGTGCTGTTTTGCCTGTTTGAGAGACACAATTCTCAGTGCGCCTGGTTAGTAGATCAGCTTCAACATGTGTTTGCACATGCACTCAAGTTTGCACATGTTTTAACACACGCAAAGCTTTAGTAAAGCAGGCCCATAGTGTCATGAGAATGATGGCCAAAATGAGATGCGTAACATCTAAGCTGTGATCATGGACTAATCCTTTCAGGTTTGCCAAAAGCCTGAGAAATACTAAGACTATGCATGTGTAATGGCTCAGGTCTTACTCATGGGCTCCCCCTCATTTATTCAAGATTGTTTAAGCTGCTTCAAGTGTTCAGGAATTGTCTTTAAATGGCATTTAGATTTTTTTGGTGTGGTACCTTGGCGGGTCACTGAGGGGAATCACAGTGTACAGAGGGTGACTAATCACCCAACAGCATCTCTTTTTATCCCCTGTCATACCAGTCTTTAGCCCCATCTCTGCTTTCATTGCCTTCATATGTTAGGCTTAAAGGTCATCTTAAACCACATCTAATGATAACTTTAAATAGTAATTAAGGGACAGCAGGCATTTATGCATTTATACAGGCTCTAATTGTCTCATTGACCCCCGTGCTTCCTCTATCCAACATTACTTTGAAAGCTCATATTCGTTTTAATGGGGGAGGGGCCTTCTGTTAATTACCAAACAAGACCAGGAGTCACAGAATTAAACACTGCGTGCAGTCAGGTTTACAACTACAGTGCATTTCTGCAGTGTCCTGTACTTCCTTTACACTTTCCAAGTATGTGGTGATAAGACTGTTACTCTTATCTGTACTTATCTACTCTCAGTTATCTGCACTGCTGGTGTGTGCGCGTACGCGTGCATGTGTATGTGTGTCTGTGATCACACCACTCCAACATCCCAGTGACCCCAATTTGTTTGGGCTGCCCATGCCTGGAAGCGACAGGAACACAGTTGACCCTGGGTCACTTCTCATCCAGTGCTCCGTAAACTGAGAGGGACAGAGGGAGGGGATGATGAGGAAGGAAAGAGGGATAGGTGAATGAGGGGGGGG
>OMNW01005771.1:39928-50477 GCA_900303245.1 Selene dorsalis | reverse complement strand
GGGGGACGGAGGGGCTCTGGTGGAGAGAACAAGAAGGGCAACTCGAACACTCTCAGCTTCATCGATAAATGACTGTGATGAGAGATTACATTTGGAAATGCAGGGGACACAACAAATGAAGCCGGGGGCTGACGTGGGGTGGTAGCAGAGCTCAACTGCAGCAACTCTCAACCTCAATATCTTTAATATCTGTTGTTTTCTAATATTCAGAAGGTCGTTTGGAGAGTGAAACGTATGACAGTGGGGCAGATAAACATCATCAGAATATCCTAGAGTGGAGTCAATATTTGGCTCAACTGAATTACAAAAACAATCATATTTTCTCATTTACCTCCAGTAGCATGTTGCCCTGCAGCACCTGAAATACATCGGCAGCCAATGAAATTTCCACGTGGCGCTCTCAGCATTCACATTCAGCAGAGAGCTCTTCTCTGAAAAAAACTGTCCTAATTACTCGAGACGATCCGCAGACATGAAATACTTTATAGAACAAGAAACAGTCCCCACTGAAACAGTCTGCAGCGTGTTCTGTGGAATATGGTTGAGAAATGTGACTTTTAACAACTAAATTTAATTTGCCCTTTGCTGTATTTAAGTGTTGCAAGAAATCTCAAAGACAAATCTCAGAACTGTCAGCACGGCTAGATGCCACTGAGGTGGGCAAGATAAAGTCTTCTTTTTTAACTTCAAATGGAACTGAAGTTAACGTAGAGCTTCAGGTGAAGTTTGGTGCAGCAATTCTTCATCCTAACCTGAAGGAACGCCTCCTGTTTATCTGTGCCCATCCCTCATCAGTCATTCTTTCGCTTGCTCTTCTCTCAAGTGCATATTGTCTATCTAGCTTCTGTATCTTTCATTTACTCCCTCACTCCCTCATGTCGCTCTCTCGCTCTCCCTCTCACAGACACATCAGTGCCTCCGCTCCCACTGCAATTACATTTCATTTGCTGCCGTTCCTCCCGAGTCACTCCCCTAAATTACTCTGTTCAGCCCGTGGTGGGTGTTTGGGTCCTGTTAATTATGCCCGTCTCTCTTTGAGGGGAGAAGTACAGTCAAATTAGACCTGAGATCCCAGGAGCGGTGGCCACGTATCACTCCACCTTCAAAATAGTCCTGTGTTCAAACAGTGTTGGTGGCCTTGTGCCAATATTGGGGCTTCATTCATTAGAGTTAGCCGGTGGTTCAAAAACTGCAGATGAGGCCGTTGCCCTTTCAAAAGGTAGAATCATAAATTACATATCTGAGAGTGGACATTAATTGTTAAGTCTGCTTCCTCAGCCTCAGATTTAACCCATTTCCCGTCTTTACAGGATATGACACCTCAGTGATGGATGTGGCCTCTGTCTCACTAACTGGAGATATTGGCACTAGTGGGCACAGCTGATAATAACATGCCACCAGGATGTGATAGGGCATCATTCCTTATCTCTCGTGAGCCACCAATCTTTCTATATACCCTTTCTCCCTCACTAGGCCACCCTCCTCCATTACCTGACAGAGGGCAGGACATCATTCATTACATCACTCTGTCATCAGGCCTCAGGGTAGGAGATGTAGAAGTCCAGTGGTGGATACGGTGCTTGAGCTGAACCTGCTGACTGTGGCAGCTTTACGAAGGACATATCACATCCTCCCATACCTTGTTTCATGCACTTCCCTAATTATTTACAAGACCTTGTTTCTTGCACTAACCTAATTATTTACCGTGGGAGTGTCTGACAGTGCGGCGGACTTTCTAGTTGACATTTTAAGAGTTCTAGATGAAAAAGCTCTGAAATTCATTATCTGGAAAATGCCATTGGCATGAATCATTAGTGAGCAGGCCAAACATGACTGTGCATATTCTCATAGCAGTATAGTGTTGCTCCTGTGTCTATGAAGATTCTCTGCCATCCAGGTCAGGGGATATCAAGTGGTAAAGTAAAAAGACAAAAACAAGCTTGATTTGCTGTCTTCTCTATAAAACATGTGCTGTTCATCAGGCAGACTTCATCACATGTGCTGACTGTTAAGGAGTTCCTCTGTATTTAATCACTGAGAGAAGTTGAGTACCACGCTACTCCCCAAGAGTCAGTAGAACTAATTAAGCCTCTTGGATGAATGGTGAAACATTTTCAAGAATACTCAGAGAGTTTAGTCATCTTTTACTCACTGCTCTCAGATGAACATGGTGGTCACAGCTCACACTGCAGCCCCAAGGGCATGCACTGGTTTGGATCAACAGTTGTTTCTATGGAAGGCAGTCACTGGGTTTCGCATCATAGCGGTCTATCCACACAGTTTTGAATGATGTAATTTGTTCTCTTTTCAGCCCAAACAAGAGACCTTATTGATGTTACATGTTCAGAGCATTGTTGAATGGACCCCTTTAGCCATTCGGGGATATGTTGGAATATATTACATGATCCTGGCTGCTGCTGATGTCTTGTGTTGGATTTGAATGCACCATCCAGTGATTTTAGGTTGTTCCATCTGATTAATCTTTATTAAATTGGCTTTGTATTTAGAATATATTCCACTACCAATCAGTTCAACAAAAGTCTCATGTTCTGTACTTTTCCTGTGCTGATTCATATCAAGATATATTTGTGCTTTTAAGAATTCTTAGTGTCTCAATGTAGTTTGAAGTCTCAATGTAGTTTCCTGGCGGCTGGTTTTAAGGCTCAGATTCTGAGTACAGGCTGTGTTCATTTCTCTGTGGACTGAGGCTTTGATACTTACAGTATTAATATAGAAACTAGAGCTGCTTTATATTCTTACCATACATATAAATCTGATGTTATTCAATATGGAACCTATAAAAAGTGACACATTTAGGTACAGGTTTAGATACTTTGTTTTCCGCAGTTCTGAAAATACCCTTCAGTTTCACAGTTCACAACATTATTAAATGGGAACAGACACAATATTTATTCCTCCAGTGAGCGTGTCTGTATTGTTTGGTTTAGCAGACATTGTCTTTCACAGGATATTAGCTTTACAGAAGTAAAAATGGTCATCTGGGAGGGCAGGACATTATTTTTGCCAATCTTCATGACATTTCCACCATCACGGCCTGAGGTGTGAAATTCAGGGAATGAAGGGCACAGACAGATATGGAACCGGGCTGATAGATAAATCTCCCATCTGCCACTGCTGGAAAAGCTAGATGTCCTTCTAAGACCTTGGAAGCAAGTCATGAAAAGAAACAGGCTATGATTTATATATTTTTTTAAAGTTTATTGAAGCCAAAAGTACTTTTAATCTTTTCTGAGTGTTGTTTGTTTGTTGTTGAAATCCCTCACTACAATAAACACTCTGTCCAGCCATAAGAATGCAAACATGTCCACCTATAACCTATAACACGCAGGGTTAAGAGGGTTACTTTAAAAATGTAATCCAGTACATTACATTTACAAGTTACCTGTTAAAAAATGTAATCAGTAACTTACTCTAAGTATCACAAAATTAAAGTAATGTACCAGATTACTTTCGTTACTTTTGGAATACTTCAATACCAAACATGCAAATTAAGAATGTCACGCAGCCAACACGCATCAGTCCATGTAGATTAGATCACTCCAAACAGGAAGTCAAACGCACCGAGCATCCGGTAAATTTCAAAATAAAACACAACGGATAAACTCCTGACTGTAAAATCATCACTTTGTCAACATTCGTCACACCCACCGTCACCAGTCAGTCAGAGTCCTGAAGCTACTGAGGAAGAAAAAAAATACAACATTTTATGATAGAAAACATCTGTTCTACAAGAACACAAACAGAAAGTAAAAAAAAGAATGAACAGCAAATCAACCTCAAAAAGGCAAAGTGATCTGTTGTTTACATTTCAATCTCACTTCATACACGGCTGTTATCACGTTAGCTGGTAGTGCTCCCATGATCTTGTGACCTCGGGTCTCCAGCTGCTCTGGGCTCTGGAGACGGAGCAGATGGTGATGGTTTGTTCCAACACACTAAACCGCAACAAAGACAGAACGGCGTGTGGAAACTGGTAGAGGCTACAGGTGGTCGTTTCACGTGTTGGTTTGTCGTGGTGTTGTGTCGTAAAGTTTCCCTCTGTGTGTGAACTGTGCATATGTCTGCTCTGTAGCCTGTGGTTGCTTTTAAAAATGTAATCCTGCCCAGTAATCCCTGTTTTTATCAAATTTGCTAGTAATCTGATTACATGTTTTTTCCCATACTGTAACAGATTACAGTAACCTCTTTTTTTGTGTCCTAATTACGTAACGCCATTACTTGTAATCCATTACTCCCCAAGCCTGACAATACGTATAACCTTGGCAGCAGACTATAGCATTTAATTTCCAGAGCAGGTTTACAGTCAGTTTCTATTGTATTCCAGTCAATTCACCAGTTTGTTCAAGTGTTACTGTGAGGATTCACATCCCTCTTTTCAAGGTGCGATAACTGTGATAGCTGGCTTTTTATGAGTCTCATGTATTTCCCCACAGTCATATCTCAGCGCAAACAACATTTGTTTGTTTTGTGTTGACCTGATAGTCTCAGTCTAAGTCTGTCTGCTGGCAGTTTGAAACCTGGGCATGCATAGAGCGTCGACCTTTCATTTCATCCCGGCCAGAACGCCTCATCTTTTCCCAGCTCCGTCCCTGCAGGCGGGAAGCTGGCCACCGGCGTTGTAAGATGAACCTCTGAGTCATCCTCTGATTGGAAGGTCATAGTTCAATACCTGGTTCTTCTCCCTTTACACTCTAAAGTGGTCTCAGGCGAGATACCAAACTGTGTGTGAATGGGTTAAAGTGGCTTGCAGTGTGTAAGTGCTTGACCTATCTTAACATATAAAATACCCACAGTCTGCTCATGAGAAAAACCCATCATTGGCTAAATGTCACAGTGTCAATTACACATGACTTTAATGTCCAGCATCATCCTGACATTACATTCAGATCCAGTGCCTGCTGGGAGGCTCTGTTGCCCCCCACACCCCACCCCAACCACTGGCAAACTAAGACCATCTCACATTTCGCAACCCTTGTCTAAAAATGTTTGTTGACTACAATATGAAGCAAATAGCTTGTCTAGAGGGGCCTTGCAAAACTTTAACTATCTGCAGCTTAATGACTCATCAGGAATTAATGGGAATTACTGTGCAGGTTCTCCGCTCTGTGAGCGGGGGGAATATTTGTTGCATAAGGCTGTTAAAATGTGGAGTCTTTTATGTTGCTGTTTTCACTCAAAGCAATAAAGGCACAAAAACAGAGCAGCAAATCGAGGTTATTTGCAAGAGATGAGTCATTAATGAAGAAAGGAGCAAATATGAGAGTCATTCATTCACGAGCCGCTCGTAAACTCTGTAAATGACCTGACAGACGACTGAATAAAGTTGCAGAAGTTTCGATGCACCTGTCAAACTGGGATTTGCACTTGCATCTTTTTTTTTTTCAGAGGCGTCTGTTTGTATTTATTGCGGTTCTCAAAGGCGCTGCTCACATTTGACAGTCATTACATTTACAGCTGGCAAGTTGTCGTGCTAACTGCTCTGTGGGAAGTGTCTCATCTGCAGTTATGGGCCGGTGCACAGCACGCAGCAGGCCTCCCCCCCAGTACCTCCATCACTGGCTGTCCAGTCCTGGCTCACAGCATTAAATAAGAGCTGCCTCTGATTACCCGTTAGGGAGCCATCCCTCACAGCAACTGTCTACTCCATGCATTGGACAGAGACTGAGGGAAGGGTGGGTAAGCAAAAGGGACATGGCTATATTTTCTCATCTCGGCCCCACCCTCACCCCTCTTCCATGTGATGAATGCTGATTGAGAAAGGTGTAGAGACAGCGCACCCCGGTGTTTGTGTTTCTGAGCGCAGGTTTTTTTGTGGCCAGCATGCCCACAGTCGACGCCGAAGCGCAGCATCTGACTTCATCAGCTTCGCGATGATCTCCTTTCTTCTCCCTGCTCGCTAATGACAGAAACCCTCCACTTCTTTTGAGATACACCACCACCCTGCCTTTTCTCATATTACTTTGTTTTTATTTTTCCGACGGCCCTCGTTTATCTGTCAAGGGTTTTGGCCGGCAACTGTTTAATTATGGGTCGAAAAACACGATCTGATGTGCGACAACGGCCTGGGATAAGATGAGTGTTCAGGAGAAGCGGGTGGATGAAGATCTATCAGAGTGCAGTGGGGAGCTGCGAGATGCTGGCGTCAGATAATGGCAGATGGTGATGCGGATAAAACTGTCAGAGGGAGGCAGAGGCTTTTATCTTTTCACTTGCCACCCCCAGTTACAGAGACACACGCAGAGGGATGGTTGTGCACGCACGCATGTGTGCGCACACATATAGCCACACACTGTATGCGTTTACTTCTGCTGTCAGCATCACACTCACTCACCCACCGCTCTCAGGTTCCACCTTGAGGTGCACAGAGACACATTTGCAAGGACACCTTCGCATTTCCATACAGGACGTGATTAACCGTAGCACATGCACAGTCACACTTTAGAGCAGCCCTACGCGTTCTCCTCCCGCACATTGCGACCTTGTTATTTCTTCAGTTCTAACTCCACCATCCTTCTTAAGTGGGCGTCACCGCTCCAACCAACCCTCTTCTTTGTCCATCAGAGGGGTAATAATGCATGGGAGATATGTAGGGCTGATGCACGGAGATTGACAATTGAGATCAGGTTGTGGTGGGTTTGCCAGGCTCTCTCTCCTCAGCCGGCAGGAAGCTGACAGCATATTGATTAATCCTTCCCTTTTGCATCACTCATTAATTGTCCCTATGGAGGTGAAGGGGGAGCGAGGCATAAGCTGGGAGTTGGAGGGGAGGTAGAGGTTTCATCGTGGGTGGCTACTTTTGGATGTACACAGATTTAAGAAGGTAGAGCTTCCTATAAACCCCACTTTGTCCAAATGGATTCTTTCATAACTACCCATTCACTGCTAACAACCATTCATTTAACCGCTGATGCTTGGAGAGGGCGGCACGCAACAGATGAATAGCTGTCTAAGAGGGCCGCAAAGAAAACTCTTGAACGCACAACTGGTTGGTAATGTTTCTTGATTTCTACACACAAAGCAGCAGCAACTCACCACAGCTCAAGTGTGCAGCAGCCTTCACTCATCTGTGCTCTTTGTTAAAGGAGAAGTGCTGTTTTTTACAACCTGGTCCTTATTTCTGGCCTAAAATACGGTTGTTCACTCATCCATATCACTTTGGTGTCATTAGGAGTCCTTCAGACAATATTTAGATCCATTAGAAAGCTGTGTATATCCATATAATGGGAGTGATCGTGGCACCAAGAATGCAGCCTCTGATAACACATTATCTGCTGCGAAACTCCTTCATTTCACCAACATTTTGTTATGATTCACTAGTGCTATTCCCCTTTGCTATTCCAGAGTTACCTGTTATCATCATCCGGCGTCTGTAGATTGACCTACCGACCTCTGAACTGGATGATGATGTCATCTCTGAGTGCAATGGCAGCCGCAGCATGGCTCATTCACTCTGCCTGGTCGGCTTGTTTACCTGGAATTCACTAATACACTTTGGTTCATTTTTGCGTATTTCCAAATTGTCCCAACAAAATGACCAGTTGGACGAAGTTCAGCTTCCACAGGCTTATTATTTAGAGGCTGCATTCACAGTGCCCCGATCTCTCCCACAATATGGATATAGGCGGCTCTCGAATGGTTCTAAATATCATCAGAAGGACTCCTAATGACACCAAAGTTATATTTGAGTTGAGATGGCTCCTGGAGTTCCCGTTCAAACAGTAATATAATACATTTTTATGATAATTCTTTTCTTTAGTAGCACAGAATGTTTTTCAAACACTTTCTACAATTAAACAGCTAAAAATCTGACAGGGGTCTGTGGTCTGATTTGAGAAGCAGTGGTCTAAGATGTGCACCATTTAACTGTAACACCCACAGCTCCATTGTGGCTTTGGACTGTTGTTGTTTTTGTCTTCATCCACATGCTGTCATTTCTAAAATAAAAAGGCACAAATCACAAAAAAAAAAAAAATCTGACCAGCACATCGAGCTATTAACACAATACTGATGTAATGTAATGTAATGTGTCTTTATGGCAACAGATGAACACATTATTCTTCATTTGGAGTCATGTTTTCATGAATCCATCACTCACACTACTTTTAGCTCAGTTTTGGTCTCCAACAACCAAGAGAAATATCTGGACTGGACCTATAGCTACTCATTGATTTTGTCTCATTTAGTGGGTTTTGTGCATTAAACAGCTGCCCACTGAAGCTAGGAACAAAGCTGATGAAGGTGATACAACTAAAATAAAACATTAACTGCAAGCAGTTAAACCAAAACACTAAACTAAATGATGCTAGAGGGGTGGGGCAAAGTCAGGAGAAAGTTCTCTGTGTGTTCATCACTACGCACAACACCCTTCACAGTACATGTGTCCTCCCCATTGTGAAATATTGATTATTGCAGCTTAAATATTTCTGACTTGAAATGCCAGGCTCAGCAAAAGTGATATCATCATTTTAGATAGCTTTCTTGAAACGATACTGAAAGAATCTAACTGGTCAAGCGGACCCATACATTTTTCAGCAGGTATGACTGTGCATGTTTCACTCACAGCTGCAGCTCACAGCTCCAATAAAGATGCCCCATCAGACCTTTTTTAGCTTGCCACCTCCATTCTCCATTCTTTCCAACTGGGCATGGGGCCAGCAGCTCCCCTTCACTACTCCATCTAACCCTCTCCCACACAGGGGCAATGGAAAACAGTGACCCCTCAGTGAACAAGGAATACAAAGTAACTCTGGTGAGGAGAGCGGGAGCAAATCTTAAGGCAGAAATCCTGACTGCAATGGCATTTGTGTGAGGGCTTTGCATTTTCAGAGGACATTTTGTTCATCTTTAAGTGCCACGGATGAATGGATGTCTTTGTGGGGCCGAAGAAAGGATGAAATTGAGAGGAGAGACCGGGGGAGAAATAAACAGGAGGCATCTCTCTCAAGGCACAAAGTGGGAGAGAAGGAGAGGGGGAGAAAATGAGAGAAATGCAGGGAGAGACTGAAGCCTGCACGGAGGAGACAGAAGACCAGGAAGCACTGTATATAGAGGGAGGGGGTGTATCGGAAAGCCTAGCTGGACAGCTGAAAAGCAGGGGTGAGCTCTGTGCCACATTTGGTGCCAGGGGGTGAACGTTCCCCATCACACAGGCTCCACCATTGTTGTTTCCATAACAGAGTGCCATGCCAGCAGCCTGAACACCACACACAACAGCAGCAGTCCTCCATGTCCGACAAAAACAAGCAGGGTGACTCCTATGGTCAGTGCTCTATGAAAGAGCTGAGGCCGTGTGATACATTATCAACTGCTGTATATTATATATGCATGTATTCTCTGACTCTAGGCTAATGACATCTTGCAGTTGAGCATAAAAGGCCAGAAAAAGAGAAACACTCACACCAAACACTAATTAAATGGTAAAAAAAAAAAAACTCTGGGATACATGATGGTATGCTCTAAGTTAAAACCACTGCTTCAGTTATTCACTGCTACAGCTTTATTTGGTCTGGTACATCCAGTATCTTGTGGACGGCAATGGAATAAAAAATTACATGTCATTGCTGCACTTTATTCTATTTTTAAAGGGATATTTAGACAGGCAAAGCTAGCAGGTGTTTGATGCCTTGTATTATGTGCTGGGACCCTATTTGTACTGTTGATGAAGTATAGTGCTGTTCTGACCATTATTTGTGGCTATGAGTGGCTTTTTTGATCGTGGTTGGCTCTTGGCTACAAAGACAGCAGTGTTTTGCTATCTGGCTGTCTGTGCTGAAGTGGCTACAACTAGAGAAGTTCGCAGTTGGTGAACTTGATCTCTTGAGGGGATGTTCTACTCGGTCTCTTGGTGCGTTAGACCATGGGTTACACTAACACTGGAATATCCCTTTATTATTACCCCTGTTATTATCCTTTAATTACCACTGACAGCCAAAGTAGCTGCTGCTGAATTTGAATTTTGTTGATTTAAAAAAAATCCCTAAAAATAACTTGTTTGTTAAGATAACACATTACAGCTCAACAATGCAAACAACTTTTAGAATATATACAGTCTGGTTATATTTGTACCATAACAGGATGTTTAGTCCACAGTTTTCTTCAGGCAGCACATGCAGAACGTAATGTACATTTTGTAATAATGGAGAATTCCTGGTGGTTTTTTCCTCTGGAATGAGAAATTATTGTTTAAATTACTTTATCTCCACTATAACTTTACCAATGAGCTACCTTTTAATCCTTAATTATCAATAACAAAAGTTAGTTATGTACCAAAGTACGGATTTTGTGTCTGCAGTAGAGATGCGCAATATATATCGCCTACGATAGGAAGCACTTTGTTAACAATATTAAGGAACGGTAATGTGTCATCTATTTGCTCATGCTTGTATGGTGCACAGTTAACCTCAGAGCAGAGAATCTGAATGTTTACTCATTTAATGTCTCCACACTGGAGTTTAAATGGGAGTCTCTTGAATGCTTAAATTTATAGAAAATAAACAAGAGCTGTTGTTCCGAAATGCTGTGTCCATCC
>OMNW01005771.1:18460-39908 GCA_900303245.1 Selene dorsalis | reverse complement strand
ATTTAAAAAAATTTTTTTAAAAAAAAAAAAAAAAAAAAAAAAAACAAACACAAAGATCACATTTTAAAGGATATTGTCAGATTATTGTTACTTGAAAATCAAAAAAAAAATTAGAGATATTTTTTTTTGCTCATATTGCCCATCCCTAGTCTGAAGACCTCTGATGGAGTTCCAGCACCAAAACAATGCTAATTCATACAACTTTTGTGAGTAACAAAGTGTACAGGGGTTTTGTTTGCTTTAGATCCATTAATCCTGCAGGTAAGCACCTCTCTCACTAATTACACGTGCAAAGTCTCTGTTCCTGACCACAACAACACCTTTCTTATAGAATCAAAAATAAATAGTAGGCCTGCATTGAATGCAGAACATCCAAACTGTGCAGCTCTATAGCGACAAACACAACCTGGATCCAGCCCTAAACAGAGATTTTATGTATCCATACTTGGTTACAACTTGGCCGGCATTTTTACCCATAAAACAAAATGATAGAATGACTCCGAAATGCAACTTTTCCATGGTGCCTCTCCAGTCTCACTGAGGCTGATGTATGGAGCTGTGTCGCTGATTCTGCCACATAAAGCCTACAGGCCACCTGTGCTGGCAGGCCAGACAGAGGGCTTGTTGTTGCTAAAGCCTGGCACAGTGTGGGCTTAGCATGGGAACGCTGGGAAAGCTGGGGCCTGTAATAGCTGCTTTGCTGAATCACAGCAAAGCAGCTGATAGACACAGTGCAGTAAACACTGAAAAAGTGGAGGAGGAGGAGGCGGCGGGCCTAGGTGGGGAGACATAAACAAACAAACAGAAAAACACAAGGTTGTTTCAGAACACACTGCAAACACACAACAGTCCATGTGCTGCTGTCCACTGTGTTGAGACAAGTAAGGGATTTCAGTGAACTCTGTGAAAAACGCACCGTCAGCTCAGACATGCTATAACAAACTGTTGTGACTGTGCTGTGAAATCTGAAACATGCTACTGAGAGTTGTTCTGAAACAGCAGATGATTAATTTCCCATAGTGTGGTCCACACTAGGCTGAGACAGGACATCACATCCCAGTGATTCCACACCTACCTGCCTATTAAAAACTACACACTTTGCATTAGGATTAATCACCAGTGATATGAAACATAATTATTGTAACATACATTCAGCCCCCTTTACAATGAAGACCATCAGCTTGATCCAAAATGATCTATCATTTTCCGTATTAAACATCACTGTGTCAAACTGTGCTGCAGAGCTTTTAGGCCTGATGTGAACCAGTGACAGGACTAAACAAGTGTAGCCACCGACAAGAAGAGTGTGTGACGCACGCTTAACATACAAACACTGATTCCAAGATATTAACATCCACAAATACAAATGCAACTTTATTCATGCAGACAAATGGCTTTGGTAAGCATATGCATAAGCCATTGTGCTGCTTTGCTGATCACTGTGACTCACAAGATTTGTCACTAGACAGCGATTGACAAGTCATTGTATTCACTGTGACAAACGAAACCAGAGAGGGTGGAAACCTGCCACTGAGGAGGCTTCGATAATTGTAACCCATGTTGTCAGTCCATCAGGTTTAGCCTGTCAGCTAGACAACGCCTCTCAACCCCTCTACCAAACGACTGCTGAAGGATACGCGCACTATATGTGTGTGTGTGTGTGTCTGTAGATGTCCACAGATTAAGGTGGATACATTTGAACATCTACCCAACGCCAAACGTTTTCCACAAACTGTTTTATACGAACACAGGAATCTTTTAGGGCTGTATTTTCAGTTTTTACATATAGGGAAACAGTTGGGTTGCACTGTTCAGTAACTTGCAAAATAGTCAAAAACCAATAGTTAAAATCAACGTAAAAAATTGTGATATGATATTTTTGCTGTATCACCCATGTATCACAAAATGTTTCCTCCTCTATTATTTTTTCTTCATCCACAGCGTCCTGTAAACTTTAGCTTTAGGACCCATGCCGTGTGTGTCATGTTGACAAATGATGATTTTATTGTTTTAATCTTTAAAGATCCAAAGCTGCTTTGTTCTCTACAAAAAGACTTTATTTAACTCAAAATATGCACCAATATTTGCAAGTGTGGACATTCATTTTTGTTTTTTGACTTTTAAAGAATCTAATCTAATCTAATCTAAAACAAACAAACCAACAAAATAAAAAAATAATAATAATTTGGAAGTTACAACTACACTACACAAATTGAAGGTGCTTTGAGGTCTAACTTAATGAAAAAGATGTTAAGTGATTCAGCAGCTGACTGTTTTTTAATGATGTAATAAGTTTGTGGTGTATGGGTTACTGTTACTGTCAATGGAAAATCAAATTGATAATCCTTAATAATCGAAAATGGGTTGGTAATCAAATCAAGACTTCAATAATCGTTAACAAATCGAATCAGGAAATCGGACCGATTAACCCCCCCCAATCACTTGGCCATTTAGCACAGTCATCTATCAGGTGATGTTGGTCTGTTGGTTGAATGTTGCGTAGATCCATGTTTTCATGGTGATGGTATGTAAGTGCAGTTGGCCAAATGGGAAAATGTCACAGTCTCTTTTAAGAGTAGATCAACGATATCTTCAAGGTCAGTTGTGATATAAAACCAATATGTATGTATGCATGTATTTACTGTGTAAGATAACAAGATGACATTTATTTGATTACAACTTTTTCTTTGATATATCTTTAATATAGAGAAAAGCCTGTAGCACCTTCAGTGTGATCCCAACATCTAACAAGACAGTGGAAAAAGAACCCCGGGGCAGAAAGTCTACTGTATTACAGTGTTCACCTTTTTACACTGTACCCCTGTGTGTATGTGTCACTAAAAGGGTAGGTTCATTTCTACCAGGGACAGCTGGGCCTGCTGACATTTAAGGAGGACATTTAGGAGATCGGCGAGGTCTCCGTGTACATGTCTGTGTCTGTGCCGGGGTATGTAGGAACAGGAGTTCACTGAACCAACTCATCAGCAGTGGAAACAGTTAAGGAAATCCTCTCCTACCTGAGGGAAAATGTGCCTTTATTGTTGCAGAGAGGAAGAAATGAATCCCCAGTGTGACAAATGGAAATGGATGAAACAATTCTGAGCCACTTGAGCTCAGAGAGCTTGGCAAACCTCTAAATAAAGCGGGCTGTGGATGTGATTTGGTTGAGTAAACTAAAACATGGAATATTCAGGCCTGCAGAAGTAAAGAAAGGCCGCTGAGAGGTCTTTATGTCATCCAAAGGTCAAGTCTGAAAATAAAATGCAGCCCATACAAAAAGAAACCATATACACCACTGACAGTCTGAGTGTGTCTGCATTTGTATTTCTGCCAATGTATGGCCCAAATATGTCTGCTTGTGTTAGTCTAATGTCACTTTGCCTTTGTGGCTCTTATATAACAGAAAATATTCACCAGTCAGCTCAGGCCACCTGATATGATACAGTTTGATTGCATTCTTGCTTGCTATGCTGCTCCACAGAATCTGATTACCACATCATTTTTATTCATAAAGTTGATATTTATAACTGTCAGAGCCAGTGACGTGCGGTGAAAAAGACGGGATGTGTGGGGTCGGCACCTCAGCTTATCACGCAAAAAAGTCACAAGAAAAAGGTTTTGCGCGACGGTTTGCACAGATAAGATTTAAAATGTGTGCAACATCTTCTCATCGCAATCCATGCCATCCACACAGGTATCCAGACATCAGCTGTTATTAAAACGCAACTCATCAATAACAGGATCGCGTTACTGGACCGTCGCTCACATCACGCAACAAAGCGTTAACAATGAATCCACACTCAAATCTAAGCAACAACATTGTTAACTGTAGAACAGGCTATTATTATAAAGCTATGAAGCTGTTCAGCCTCTCTGGAAGAGCTTCCATCACTGCTGTTAAATCAGCTGCTGAACGGCTGGACGCTAAAAAGCGAAGGGGCACGTCTGTGTGTTGACAATTCACGAAAGCAACGTGAACGTAGAGTGCTGCTCACACTTAGTACAGTTACGTTAAGAGGCAGCGTAGCGCTCTGCTTTTTGGCGTACAAGGGAACAAACTGTGCAGCTACATACACCATAATGTAGAAGAGGCAGAGGAGCTCTGTGCCTCTGCTCTGAAATACAAGGAAACAGCGAGTGGCCACTGCCTGGCCAGAGGCTCGCTCTGTTGACTCACTTTTATTACATGAAAATCACCAAATGCTGAGACATTTAAACCTGTAGTAAAGTTATTTGAAATGAAATATAAACAAACCTTAGATTGACTGAATAATTTCATTTTTCCTGACAGCCTAGGATAGGCACTGCCTCCCCTGACTGCACGTCACTGGTCATAGCCATCCTATCTGTAACCATGTTTCCATCCACATGTTTTTATTCGCATTGAGCAATATCGAATTAAAAATGCCTTATGGAAAGAGTCAAATTCCATTAAAGTAAATACAGTCGATCTCATCGTAAATGCTGATGGAAACAGTGCATTGCCGGATAAATGTGAAATTTACGGTAATCACATTTACGTTGCACGCAGCAACATAAACGGCCGTATGTCTCCGCTAGTGTTCTTGTTTTTGCTCTGCAACCGACCTGTTGGTTGTCTTCTGATGATATATTGGTGTGTGTGTGCCAATTGACACAAAAGCACTTGTATAACTTCTGCTATAGGCTATTTGTTAATAGAGGCCTGTGCGATCCATGTTTCTTTCTTCGTGCGGCTGCAGTTAGTGCCGCTTAGTGGTATCTAGGCACAGCCTCCTATTAGTATTCAAGTTTGCAATTTACAGCAAAAGTGAATGGAAACAAGTTAAATTGCAATAAAATAATTTGATACACCAATATGATCGCAAAACAGCACATGACGTCATTACGCACAGCTTTTTATCGATTGAAATGTCTTAGATGGAAACGCACTGGAAACAGCATTATTCCCATTAATATTTTTATTGATCTTTAGATAATTCGATCAACAGGTGGATGGAAATATGATTTGTGATATGCGCTGTTTTTTCCATACAGGTGTGCTCACTATGGATGTAGGCAATTTTTTATTCTTTTATTTTAGAAACTGTCTAGTGGGTTTCCAGCCAGTATTTAATAAGCCCGTCAGATCCTGACACACAACCTGGCCTGACCCAAATCATATTCTTTACATATGGAGGGACCCGAGGGCAGTTGCACAAAACCTAGATAGTGGATTAAACTGGGATTTTCAAGTTATCCTGGCTGAGTTCAGACAGGATTCGCTTGTGCAAAACCTGTGGCATATATGTTAGCAAGGGGATTTAACAGTCAGCCTGTTCCTTATCAGGCCAACAGTCAGGCTTAACTAATCCTGGTGTTGTATTCATTCAGTCAGATGTCACTCCGATCATAAATAAATGTATATTCATGGTCGGCTGTACATATTTTGATTCATTTTTATTCGCATCTATTTAAATACCACAGGTACCCCATCATTCAGTGAAGAAGCCTACTGTTATTACTTGAATGGTAACTGTTATCACCATTTCATGTGATAGTTATTCGTTAATTATATCCAGGGCGTAACATTAACACCCATCAAGCGCAAATGGTGGGAAAAAAATAAGTTTGGTGTGTAAAACAAAACCACACACCTGCCAGTGCACGATGGAAAATTTGACGCGAACCTGACACGAACCGTCAGGTGTCTGTCCATCCTGTTGCTTCACATTAGGGTTCTACCCATCTTGTCAGGGTTTATATCTCTATAACAACCTGCTCACTCTACATTATCCTGCTTAGCCAGTTGATGTTTTTTCCCTGCAGGCAGTGCCTGCTATCTAAATAGTTAACTATTTTGGCCAGCAGCCACTGTGGCTTGGCTGGCTTTTTACCAGCCAAGTTTTTTGTGCCTGAAATACGGGTGATCTACAATGCATAGCTACCAGGTAGCAGCTACTAGCACCTAGTAGCTGGTACCTGGTGGTTTCTTGGTAACGCCTCAGCCCGGGTTCAGTCAACCGACTGCCCTCCACTGATTGGTCAAAGCGTTGTCACTGGAAGAGTTGTGAGCGCAGCATCACTAGAATGAAACCTGTGTTAGAAACACCCAGCCCACTGGGCTGTACTGAGACTGTTATTCTTTCACTCCAGTTAAATGGCTGCTGTGCAGAAAAACACACTGTGGTCCGTAATCGAGGTGCGGACGAGTGTGTTTGGAGCTGATGAGAGGGTCCAAAAAAGGAGCGAGCCCGAGCGACCATAGTAGCCATGCTGTAACGAGTCCGTCCACGTTGAGGAGGTACTATGAAGTACTTGGCTGTACGAGTCGAGTCAACCGAGTAGAACTGTAACTTTGTAGTGGAAAAGGGGCATAAATGTTTTAGTAGTCCTGGATTTCTTAATTCTGCTTTTGTGCAATAGCTCTCTATTGTTTGGTACAAAAACACAAAATCAATCATTCTAACTAAAATTGCATACCTCAATATCTGCTAAAACAACTGAAATATGAATTTTTGCACATTATTCAGCCTTAACATTAACTAAACCTTTTGAGAAGAGGAGCGTGGCTAGGTCAGGTACTGGACAGGACATTTTCCATTTGGAAAATTAACTTGTTTGCTTATTATAGTGCTGGAAAAGGTAGACTTAGATTGGCATAAAAATAATTTAAACTAAAAGCTCATTACATTTTCAGAACATCAGCATCTGGTATTTATTTGACAAAAAGTCAGGAGTGGGAGAAAAAGCTGTAACATCAAGAGAATTTAAAAATCCTCTCAAACAAAACTGTCAATATCAACTCAGATCATCCAAAAACACCATTTACCAAAAAGACCCAGACGGATACAAACTAGCTGCAGCAGCTTCAAGGAGATGGATGGTTGGACATATTCACTGCTCACATCTGGAAACCCTTACAGCCTGATCTCTCCGATTTCCTTCATTGAAGTTTCCTATTCGTTGCATAAAAAAAAAAAAAAAAACTAAATACGCAGCCAGCCTGTTCAGTCCTGCCCAGCTGTCAATACAGGCTCACACAGCTGTGTTACTGTATAGTTAATACTCACACACAGAGTAAAAGCATTATTATGTAATCAGTCCCAATCAATTCAGATGATTAAGTTATAGTGACATACTGATCCACAGCATGCCCATTCATTAGCATCTGTTGACAAACTGTATGTTTCTGTACATGAGATTTTCAACACAGTGAATCTGTGTCTGGAGACAATTGATTGTGAATGTTTGTTCACAACAGCCTCAGCTGGCAACATGTTTACTGAAGACACACAGAACACAGAGACACAATCTCTGTCTTCTTTGGACGGTGCTAGAAAAAAATCAGCAGCTCACCAGTGTCAGGATCCCTTATTTTGCACTGACTAAGAAAGTCATTCAGTCTTACCCAACACATAACAATGGTGCAGAAGTGACAAGGATTTCTTCAAAAGTACAGAGGTTACTTATGTGCAATACTATCAGCCCAAAAGTAAACAAAAACCATGCACGTATCAGGGTGGATGGGTTATAATTCAGTTGTTTATAATATTGTAAGAAAAGTTATATATGGCTTTTTTTTTTTTAAATATAATTATGGGAAAACTAACACTAACCCTAACCCTCAGTAAAAGAAAAGTTTTTTGTGCAGTCAGGCCACTGAGTTCTCCATCATGATCCCTGTTACAACCATAGCACCACTTTTTGTGCAATACAGTCAAAACAACTGATACTATGTTTGTGGGATTCTTTGATAAGATTCTCCAAACACTGATAGGGTGCATATCTTTCAGTTAATCCCACAGGTTGTGGTGGTGGGTGCATGCAGTTCAGAGGGTACGAGTGTAACGGCTTATTTCCTGCAGCTACAAATTACAGATATCATCTGAAAACCTTACATCTGTTGACACTAACTAGACCGCTGCTACCCCAAGTGAAGGAATTCAACTAGCATGAGATTTGGTTCACAAGGACAATGGATTACGAGTTGGGACGAGTGGATCAGTGCTGTGTCCAAAACATGCAGAGCAGAACCATGGAAAACGCTGTAATGTACAGGCTCATTCAAACAGGTGTGTGCAACAATGACTGATGGCTCACTGTACAGGATCATCAAATGTGTGTACGTACGTACGCATACATATACAATTACGTTATTAATCCCAAAGGGAAATTCATTATATATATTATAATACATATATATATATATACATACATACACACACACAGGTAGCCTACAGATACTCTTTAACTCAATACTTTTGTCATATAATCATCATCATCAGCATAGAACATTTCTTTACTCCTTCCCTTCCTCCCCTGAAGAGAACCATATACTTTATACTATGACTCAATGATTTAACTTAAGGCATGAATTACTGCAGGATGTATAATGTATGTCAATAACAGGTGATCAAATCACTATGGCTGTTCATATAATGTAATTACTTCACCTACATTTGCTCAGCCTCTGACCAAATTGTCATATTTTTATGAGATTACGACTAATGTTATTTTTGACAGATTTGCCAGAGATGACTTTTGTGCTGTTCTTGTTGAAAACACCCTAATGTAGTAGTGAAAGAAAGATGGCAGCCACCAATTTATAAATCATGGGAAATTATCAGAAATGCCGATGCATTAGGACCCCCTCCCAACACACACACACACACACAGACACTTTGTCTTCCAGCTGAGATATCCTTACGCCAAATTCAATTGGAACAATTGACATTTTTCTTTTTACAAGGTAAAAATATTTCCGTGACAGGATTTCAGAGTTCTTCACACACCAGACCATTGTGTTGAAATTTTCGGCACACTTGATTTACCAAGGTACACACTGTTCGCAGGGAAAAGTCAACTTTAGTGAGTGGTATGTGCCACAGGCTACCGCCTATCCCAGGGTATTTTGATGTGAAAAGCTAGTGGACATTACAACGTTTCTATGATCGAGGTTTTGAATGGTAAATGCAACTTAGCTAGTGTTTTGAATGCTGTATGCCAAAATGACGACACCGTCAGTGATGTAATACAAGCATTGCAACATTTAATCAACAATAAAGTGCTTCAGTTTCAGGGCTGGTCTGCCGTTCACTCTGAAGGCAACAATCAACAGTCCTCCGACTACAACTTTGTTATCACTGAACCTTTAACCCACATTTTTAAACTCAAAACTTCATTTGTGAAAACTCCCCAGTGTCACAAATGTGAAACAATTCTAACTTACTCCAAAAACAGACACGAAAGAAAGCGGCAGCTGACTAAATGTGTGTCTGTGATTCGTATTACCGTCAGTCGGGACCAGTCCTGTACACTCCAACCCGGGCTACGCTAGCAAGTAAAGCTGCCCTTTTTCTTAACAACTTGCTTCAAAATGAAACCCGAATGACACTTATGAGCTAAAGTCTTAAACCTCACGACAACATAAATACAATAGGGTTGTTGACTCACCCTCTAAAAGCCTGGAAATCAGCGAGTCGACGTCCAACTCCCCCTCCGCCATTTCTGTACCGAACAGCTCTGCCCGCCGCAGTCTGGAGCAGGCAAGGCACCGCCTCACTGCACTGAAACGCACCGCCAACCTCCTCCCATTCACGGGCCTTCCATGTACAACTAGTATGCTGCCTTCAGGTACGTCCCGGACACTCTAACTTCTGTCACAGAGATGGGAGGGAAAGGAGAGTTTTTAGACAGAAGTTCGACAGTGTTTTCGAGAGTGTCTTGAATAGTTCTGCAAAAAAATCTTCATCAAAGTCCAGTTGTTATACCTTTCTCCAAATGTTTTGAATCAAATTTTACGGCCGTTCTTAGCGGATTGAATTTACGATACGTAAATAAAGCAATGCTGCTTTCAAAGGCATAAATGAACTTTCGGGTTGATATCCTCAAATAAATTACATATGAATGTATTTAAAAAATGAACAGCACTTTAGACTACAGAACATATTTTTTCTTCCAAATGATTACATCAAAATGTAGAGAATACACATACACTAAATAAAATGCACTTCGGGGTGAATAACTAAATCCCAGTGTTCACGTGACAAGCAGAGGAATAATCAACCCATCGCGTTTCCGACAACATTTGAAAGCATCAGTATTGGCCATTACTATTACTACTACTACTACTAATATAATAATAATTATAATAATAATAACAACTATGTTTGCAATAATTTGATATTCTGGCTTCTACACAGATATGCATTCATTAGACAGTTTAATCGACATAATACTGAACTTGATGTATTCGAACAAAATTAAGGGCAGATCAGAACATATCAACAGAGTTGCTCACAGCAGATTCTGATATGTGCACCTGCGGCGCCCTCTCCTGGTCAGATTATGTCAGTATTTGTTGGAACAAATTTTAATCAAGACAGATGTACATTCTCCTTAGCTGAACAAATCAAATAATTAACAAATAATAGTACTGCCACCGTTGTGCCCGAATGACAGTCTGGAAGAGTGATTTTAATGTGTTCCACCAGCTGAATGGAAATTTAAAAAAATTGGTGAATCATTATGATAATAAAAAATCCCACAAAACATTAGAAAGTACACTTGTAAGTGTTTTTTCCATTAACAAGTCTGTTTACAACAGAGAAGAGGGAAGATAAACTGCTGACAGAGGGATCCGGTCTAAAACTCTCTTCCAGGTTATGACTAAAGCCAAAAGTTATGTTATTGCCTCTCCCACTCACAACTTACTTTTCTGTTCCTTTCAAGTCCGTCATCTGGGTATTTCCGCACTGTTTTGAGTGGGTGGTGGCAAGTTGCAATGCAGTCGAAAAGCGGCTGCAACTTGTCAAGTTAGCGAAAGGATAACACCGGAAACACTGGACTTCAATCCATATCTGACCAAAATAATAGCACACTTTGTCGTTGGCAGAAGTTAAATGAAATAAAATAAAATTAATACGAATACGAATGACTTAATTAATCCCAAAGGGAAATTCAGCCTGATGGCTGTGGGTATAAAAGATCTTCTGTATCTCTCTGTCCTGCAACATATATATATATATATATACATAACAACTAATGACATGTGTACACTGTAGTCCAAAATACTGATATCATATACCTTATCACACATATTCTCAGTACAACGTCAACACAACGCATAATGCTATAAATACATAAAAATATTTACTTGGAAATCGTGATTTCTCAAAATTTATACACACATTACAAAATACTATGTAAAGGTACATTTTTTCAAGGACTCCTAAGTTTTTCAATATGTGTTGTAACTACTTATACTACTCTGTCTTAAACTACACAAATATAGTTTCAGCTAGTATACACCGGTTTTACGTTACTATTCATCTTCTCATAACATTTCTGGTCTCGACATGCAACACTGAAAACACTTTCACTCGTCATTCAGAAAATAAAATTATTCTTTAGAATACTTTTTATTCGGGTCTGCCTGCTTTAGTCTTCTTAAATTAATGGTAAACAGGAAAAAACAATAAATAGCCCACAGTGGAAAAGATATTTTGATGAAGTGACCTTTTCATGTATTACAGAGTGAAATCAGGCTGCTTTCGGAGAGCAGCATATGAGTAATACTGCAACATACAGCTCCTCAGACAGCTGGTGTATACTTCTGCGGGTGTTCTTACCGGATGTGTGTGTTGTACCCGCGTTCAGCTTTACTGAACAATGTTGTACACAGATGTAGGTGGAGCGAAGGACGCGACAGAAGAGCTCTGTGCTGAACTTTTCAGACTCTCTTCTGTCGTGTTTGCGCCGTCTTCTCGTTGACAAAACAACAACAACCAAACAAGAGGTAAACTGGGTTGTAGCGGAAGAAGTTTAAGTGCGACCGGGCCACAGTCATGGATGGTAAGTGGAGCTTGCTCGTGTGTGTTCGAGCTGTTTACTCAGCTTAGACACTGAAGGTGAAACTGTATAGGGAGTTGTTTTGCGCACAGGGGAAAGCCCCGCTACCGCTGGGTTAAGCTAACAGGAGGAGTCTGCCGTTCCCGCACAGCTAACTAACGTACAAAAGGCGCATTTACCGTCTTTACGTATGTGTTGTCATGGCGCCTATGTTAACCTACCGGTCACTAACTTACTCCCCCTGACACGGGTGAACCAAACCGGGCCGAGCCGCCAGAGGCCTGGTGTGTTAGTTAGTTCACCTCATGGGTTTCCCTGTAGCACCCCGAGGTGCCGAACCTAAAACAAAATGAACTGGTTCTGTTCTGTGTCTGTACCGGGGAAGTAGACTGTTCACAGGCACCTTCTGAAAACCTGCCAAGCCTTGTGAATAACATGTCTCCAGCTCGGCTAAGATATTAGCATTCATAACCGATCACAGTCGGCCCACGCAACTAGCAACCGCCCACCTCTGTTTTAGTGGATGAGAGTTATGGAAATTACGTAGACAATTGTTTACACCAACTAAAGAGAGATATGTTTTGCTCTGGTAGATGTTTATGTAAAGTGTAAAGTGTGTCAAGTTACATGAAATTTCACCTCTTTTAATTGTGGAAATAATGGTTAGTTTTTATTGGTGAAAAAGAAATAAAGTAACATGAAACTTTTAGGTTCTTGTACATTATTAGGGAGGAAACCTAAAAATAGATTGACATTTCTGCTTAACAAAATTGATTCATGTCGATAACGTGAGTAGGAGTTCATCCATTGAGATAAAATAATCCCACAAGTCAACAATGCAAGTGGCAGGCATCACAAACTTGTTATGGGAGTGAAGCCTGTCTAGTCAATTAGAGCAAGAATGACTCAGTTTCAGGATGTTACACCTGTGTTCTGAGTCAATGACTTTCTGGACACCTTCACTTTCATAACTGCACAGTGAAAAGTGAAATCATTATACACTTACATCCAGTTATGATATCCATAATATTCAGTTTAATCCTCCAGGATACAAGTTTTAACTGTGGCTCTTATCATTTGGCACTGATTGGACAAAATCTAAAAGCTTAAAAGAGATAATTCTCTTTTCCCCGCATTGTATTATTTGGGGCTGAGGGAAGCGGGCTTGTTACAACTTGGAAAACATCCCACTCATGCTTTCAAATTGAACAAGTACTGCTGGCTGATGGGTGGAGTTCTGATCACCTGATCATGTGTCATACCTCACTTGTTTCCAAGACTTGACGATTCATTAACCGGGAACCTGAAACCAGAGAGTTTGCTCGCTCTTTAATCACAATGGGAGGCTTCTCATGTCCAGATGGGCAATGTGAGACTGATATTACACCCTGCCTGTCTTTGTTTGCACTACCCTGCACTTCTTCTTCTTTAGCATTTGACAGGCAGTTTATGTTGAGTGATTATATTTAGCTGGGAAGCCCTAGCATCACAGCGTCCCTTGACCTCTTTGGATATTGCACTGTTGGAGTTTTCCACCAGGAACCACACCACAAATGACAAACTCATACTAAACCACAAGTTTGTGCTGAAACTGTTTTTGGTTTTGGTCGTCTGCCACTGCCCTCTGTCTGTCATTACTATAAACTGTTATCTGCTATTTCCTCTAAAACTAAGGACTTCAATTTGCTTTCCTTGTTTTCTGCCCACCACAGGTGTGTATGGATGGGGGATGACCCCACTCAATCCAGGTAAGACGCTATTTCCCGTAAATGATCAGTGTTATGCGTGAATCAGTGCTGATATGTACTGCAGAGTTTTTCATGGGTAAACATTTCGTCACTTTTTGGGCTGGTAATCAATGACAGAGCTATTTTTGTGTTGACTAACTGATAGAGGTAAAGCAGAGTATACAGGAAGTTGCACAATCTGCACACTGTGCTTTTGTATTTTTAAAATTGACACTGGACCTCAACCAGATTCTTCCTCTTCTCTTCCTTCCTCGTTTGCATCAGTCCAAACAGCAAACCCCTACATAGAGATCATCGAGCAGCCAAAGCAGAGGGGCATGAGGTTCAGGTATAAGTGTGAAGGCCGTTCAGCCGGCAGCATTCCTGGAGAGAAAAGTAACGACACCACTAAAACTCATCCAGCTATCAAGGTGAGTCGCTGGGATCCCTTTAATGTAGTTGAGGTGATCTACAAGACCATACTCCTGACACACTGCAGTGGGGGGCAGGTCAGGGCTGAATCATCTCTTGCGGCAAAAGGAACATGTTTGTTAAGAACCTCAAGAGTTTGCATAACATAACTGAACACAGGGAAACTGGAGGAGATTAGCATGTTGAACCTGCAGAAAAAGTAACAGCAGATCAGATATAAGATCATCTGAACCATGTAGGGAACACACCGAAAAAAAAAAGATTGAGCCAGAGACGATGATATAATAATAACAATAATAATAAGTAGAGGTATAAATTACAAGCTTCATCATGATTCAATGTTTGTCAGTGTCACAAAGTCCATCATGACACTGTTTTGACTCACTTTGATTCATGGATCAGTGGTCAATATGAGACAATAGAATCTGCTAGTTCAATCACTTCCATTCATATCAAATCACAAAAAAAACAACTAAATTATTATTCCACATTTAAATTTCGGAGCTCAACCAGATATTTAAAAGAAAAACAATCTTATTTTCTGAAAGAAAAGGCCACATTCCTTTATATTTAGCTTTGTACGTCTCACATCATATACAAACACCTGAAAGAACATTATATATCTATTTAAAGCAGGATTTTAGTGTGAACCTTAGAGTGTTAAAACATTTTAAGAACTTGATAATTAGCTACACACAAATTTCCGCAGATACTCATCAGAGGAATTTCAAAATAAAGGTGTGTCTTACAAATGATAATATTGCATTTTCAATCAATCAATCGATCATTGAACACTGAATTGTTATATCGATATAGATCAATTTATCATTACATCTCTATTGTGGTAAAATATGCTGTACCTAGTGTACAGAGCATTCAGAAAGTATTCAGACCCTTTACTTTGTTTCAAAGTCAAAATTAAAAAGAGAAGGATTTTCACATGTGGGTGAAGTGTTTCAGTCCCTTTGCTTCCTTGTTGAAGTCTAAGACTTTATGATTTTATGTTGCCTACTCAAACACGGTATTACAAGAAGTTAGTCAATTTGAGAAGTGGGAAGGATCACTACTGAGATCAAACCTGCAACTATCTCACCCCAAGCAAATAGCCGTCCAAGACTGCTCATATTATTCATTTACTCTCACAGGTGCACAATTACAGCGGCCCCCTGCGTGTTCGCATCTCCCTGGTAACAAAGAATGCTCCACACAAGCCTCACCCCCATGAACTTGTTGGGAAGGACTGCAAACATGGCTACTATGAGGCTGACCTGCAGGAGAGGAGAATACACAGGTAAGTCTTTTTTTTTTTTCACACACTTTCGAGAAACATTAAGAAGTGATGATTGTGACTTGATGCCAGTGTGGATACAATGAAGTACCTGAACTCTAAAAGAAGGCGGTGTTTGTTTGAGACTGACCTAGAAAAAGCCTTCATCATCTGTGGGAGATGACATGTTTACTGTTGCCACTTTCATCTTGGGTTTAATGTTGAGTAAAACATTAACAGCATAAACTGGACAATGACCAGCTGAGATTGCCTCTGCATACTTTGCTTTCTTTCAGCTGTGCATCACAATTAAAAACTGCCACCACTTTAAAGGAGGGGGGAATTGTTAGTGGGAAAGAAAAATGGTGGCCAGCAGCAATGACTGATGAGATTCATTTTACACAATGTTTAAACGTCACATTACATAACTCCACCAGACTGTTTGCCCAGAGAGAATTTTGTTTGTCTGTCTTCATCACGAGTGTGACATTCAAACAAACTGTGTGTTCTGCAGTTCACTGCCAGTGTTGTGATTAATAGTGAGTGTACAAGTTTATATTTGCTCACTTAATAATATCGATATTTTGATAAAAGCAAAACAGAGTGACACAGAGTTAATCTCTAACTTGACATGGGTCTGAATGAGAAAGAGTTCTAGTAGACATAAAAAAATACAGACAAATAATATACATCATTTAGAAAAAACAATTCCACCTTAGTTTTTTTTTCATAGTTTGTTCATATTTCACTTGAAGTTGATATATTTACAATATTGTAATATGTGTAGGACATGAAGACAAGAAGGACAAGAAATGAGATGTCATTCTGAAAAATACTTACAATAGGAGGACATTTGATAGATATTTGATTTAATAAATGTTTTAACAGAACATTATAATTTAATGAGCCCTGTTTTTTCCTTGTGACGTGCTTCAAACAGAGCCAGAACAAAATTCCTCAAAAATAAGATAATCTGCCATGAACGCCCGAATCTGTAATTTTTAATGTTTAGAAGATTGCGGCAGTACATGTCAGTTGGGAAACAGATCTCTGGTCCTTGTAGATAAAAGTATCTAAGTCTTTTATTTATTTATTTGGTTGAGCATTCGCTGGGCTTGGTTTCGAAATCGTCAGGAATTCAGCATGAAGGGAGGTGTTCACTGTTGTCACTTTAGGAGCAGCAACAATACATACCTACCAAAAGAATTTTGAAAACATGAGATAATACAACATGGTAACGGAAACTGTGACCAAACAACTCAAGGATCAAGGCAAGAAATGAAAAGATGAGAAGAATTTGTGGATTAAATACATGAACAGTGATCAAATTTGTCATTTAAAAGGGTTTAAATATTAACTCTTAGTGAGCTTAAAAGAGGTTATCGTCAGAAATGAAATCACTTGTATCAGGTTTACATTATTAAACCAACACTATGTAGTTTCTGAACACGGATAGCCTAAATATCGGACTGGTGTTGTGGAATTTTACATCTCACCACCAGAATCTCACTCCCCTAGTCAGAGTTACAGGGGGGAGCTGGATTTTGTTCGACATCAAGCTCAAGCCCTAGCACCCTGTGCTGGGACGCATGGCCGGCCAGCCTCCCCTCCAGAGCTCTGGTGATACACAAATCTCTGTCTAGGTTCGTGTTCAATCACTTTCTGCCTTTTTTTCTTCGCCTCCCGTGACAAACCCTCTTTGCTCTCCTTCGACACCAGCTCCGTCAACAAACTCTGTGCTTCCCCGGGGTCGGGCTCTTCTATTGTGGGCCTGTGTTCCTACCCGGAAAGTTACAGAGTGCAGTTACAGTCGTTGTGACCCCACTCAGGCTGCAGCGGCGGAACTATTCATCCTATTAACCGTTTTTCTACCACTTGAATGAGTTTAGAAACAATATTTTAAGGTCGAGAAACTACATAGTGTTGCTTTAATAAGCTTATTATATTCCCTGATGTCCGGAATATGTGAATGTATTGGCAGTGCGCTTCCACCCCACTCCCCTCAGCTGTCCTCTGGGCTTAGGATGTGGTCAGTGATGCATAGTGATGATGCATTATTATTTTTAAATAGATTCTTTTTAAATAGACACCAACATCTGTAATATCCGTCAACCGCCCCCTAACCCCATCCCCATTAAGTTAGAAGAGAAACTCAACAAACCCTTAAAAAGTAAAGTGCATCTATATATATATATATATATACACACACACACACATATATATATATATATATATATAGAGAGAGAGAGATAGATATAGAGATAGATATAGATATATATATTGTAAATCATACATTCACCCCTGTGTGTTGGTCCCCTAGTATGCTGTCTCCCATGAAAAATAATGGCATGCAAAAAATCTCATGATGTGAATTAACCCCAGCTGTCCTTTCATTCTTTCAGCTTTCAGAACCTGGGTATACAGTGTGTGAAGAAGAAGGATGTGGTTGAGGCCATCACTTGCAGGCTGCAGACAAATAATAACCCCTTCAACAGTGAGTACTCGTGGTTTCAGATGAGTGTACAACACAAAGTGTGTGTTGTGTGTGCATGTGTGTGTGGTTGTCCTTCCTCTGTTAAATCTGTTGTGAGTGTTGTGAGAAGTTACTGTGCTGAGTGTAGAGAGTAACCTTATCTGGTGTGAAGTCTTTTGTTTTGCTGCAGTTGTCCCAATTATAGAACAGATATTGCCAGCAGAAACATGAGCTTTTGGGTTGTGTAAAATGTTTTAAAAGGCTAAACCCCAAATGCACTTCACTCCAAAGCTACTTCTACAAGTGTGGATTTGAAATTAATGTAATCATTTCATATGCTTGAAAAACAAAAATTGCCTTTCCTTCCAAAAAAATGCTACTAACATTCAATGACATTTTTTCATTAGTTTAAATCAACTTGTGCGGCTGAGGAACTAGCTCGCTAATAGCTGCTCTCATACAAAACAATGGTATAATACTGTAAACTGTAGGTTGCTAGGTGAAGTGGTGAACCTCTGGTCTAAAATGACAAATGATAGGTTTCTAAACCACTGTAGCTTCTGCTTTAGAAAGAGAGACCTCACTTATCCAGCCTCTTGTGGGGAATAAGCAGGATACACATTTGTATTCATGACTGCTGCAGATAATACATTTGTTAAACTTTTTTATTTTGTGTTGTACACACGCAAGAAAGAAAACACTACACTACTGGAAGGCTTTCAATCATAACAATGACTGGGCTCATTTTGCAAAGACACAAAGATGCTGGCTGTTGGCCTGTGAAGGATGTATGATGATACAATATTTGCTTTGACTTTGCTCATTAATATATTCAAGTAGTAGTTTGAGCTGAAGGTTTAACAAAGCAACAGAACTGCAAGAACTCGACCATCTGAAAATGGTATAGTCTTCCTCCCAAGTTTGCAACGTCTACAGAATGGGGCTCTAAACACAAACTACTAATGACGCAGTGATTACCAAAATAAAATGACTCTTAACTAGTAATAACATCAAGAGGAAGCTTAATGTTTTACTTTGCTTTGATTCTTTGATAGTGAACACAGATAGCCTACATATGACAGGATGCAGTCCCCTGCCAGACTGCTGTGTTGCCTGTTTGTGCACTCCACCCTATCTTTTCTGTTTGTTTGGCTGCAGTTCCTGAGGCGAAGGTGTGGGAGGAGGAGTTTGACCTGAATTCAGTTCGGCTGTGCTTCCAGGCCTCCATCACTCTGCCTACAGGGGAGCTGTTTCCTCTGGACCCTGTGGTATCACATCCCATTTATGACAACAGTGAGTGGACAGCATATGCAAATATGAAATTCAGTTGACGCTGGCTTTTTAATACTAATGTTCATTTATATCGATGTTACTACTGTGTGCTCTTTTGAACATTTTTGGTTGGCATATTCCCAGAAATCATTGCAGATTTTTTCCAACAATGCAGTCAGACTACACATATAGGATATATAGAGTATTTCCATTAGGATAGATCATTGCCTCAAAACGTACTGAAATTTCATTATGATGCAAAGTATGGTCACCAAAATATTTTGGAAATTCTCCAAACAAATGATATTTCCAAATGTTTTAGACAATAAGTGATGTTTTTCTTGTCCTCCACAGTGGAGGAATACAACAAAGGACATTTACTAAAGCACTGCCCTTTAGTACAAATTTGAGGTAGTGGTACCTTAGTCTTTATTGTAGTGGAGTACTTCTTTGTGTAGTGTAGAGACTCTGAATACTTCTCTGTCTCTATGAGTTTTGTTTCACTTTCAAAATGTGACATTTGCAATTTAAATGAAGGCAAGGCTTTTTTTGGAATGTACAGTCATTTTGAGTAAAAGCAGAACATTTTAGAAATGAGTTTTTTGCTTCCCTGAGTTGGAATTAAAATTAAAAAATTAAAAAAAGGTACTCTATCTGTAAAGGCTATGGTGTTTAATTGCGTTAAGTGTTCGTCTGTCAAAAGACTTTCAGTTAGTTTTTTTCCACAGGAAAGAATGTAATTCTTGTGACCAAAAACCATAAGTTTCTGTGCATTTGTCAGTTGTGTGGTATGGATTTGTAGCTTTGGTTTATTTGCTCATGCTTTGTCTGTGTCGCAGGGGCCCCAAACACAGCTGAGCTGAAGATCTGCCGTGTGAACTGCAACTCTGGAAGCTGCAAGGGAGGGGATGAAATCTTTCTGCTCTGTGACAAAGTGCAAAAAGGTACAATATGCCTGTACTGTACAGTGGTCTTTCATTTTCCCCTGCTACTGTGTTCCAGTATGAATAATGGACTCCAGCAGCTCTGAACCTTTATTTTCACAATAAAGTTTAAACTCACTGAGCAGATTGTAAAGTTTGCAATAAGTCTGCAGCAGTGAAGGTGTAAACTCATCACACCCACAAGATACAAAGGTGAGCTATAATACTGACAGTATGCTGGCTATTTTTGAGTACGTGAGCTTGAAAGGGAGGTTAATTGTTGCACAGTTTTTATGTTCTTTCTTGTAGATGGTGAATGAGATAAGCTCTAAAATTCCACATTCATAGTCCAGTTTCCTTCTTTACAAGTTCAACTGAATAGAAGGAAGTATGAGTAACACAGGTGATAACGTAAGGCATTGATTTAATGGAGGAGTGTCAGCCAACATATACAAACTGATTACACTAGTCATTAAATAGCAAATGGAATGTTTCCCACTTTCACTGGAGGCCAGTGTAAGTACATCTGATATCAAAGCACAGCAATTTAAGTCAGTAAGTTACAGTTATTATCATATTTTACTGGACACAGTGGTTTATCTACAGTATTTAAATTGAGATTGTTTAAGTTTTCACCTTTTCTCTCACAAATGGAATTGAATTAAGAAAATTGATTAATACTACAAGTAATAAACTCAAGGGCGCTTAGTCTGGAGACCACAAGTCAATGTTGGCAAAATCTAGACAGGCATCGCGAGTGACTGGATTTAGTGATCGATAAAATTTGACATATTATAGTAAGTTACTCTAATCTATTACTTTATCTTATCACACATTAGTTCCCCTCACCTATCCAACTGACATTAAAGTTGCTCTAATCAATCATTATATTTAAATAATGTCAAAAATTTGAATTACTAGAATCATAACATACACTAGCTAATGCCTGCAGCATTAACTAGTGTTTTGGCCTCGTCTTCACTCATTGTTAGTGCTAAATTGTCTCTTCTTCCTGTATCCATGCACAAAATCTTTATCATTTTTTTAACAAAAGGAAAATGTTGAATTCTTGCAGTATGCTAGAAGACTCACATCACCACGGTGCTGTGCTGCTGATTTATAACTAACTCTTCCTGCTTTTCGTGCATCTTGTGAAATCTTTGCAATATGTCCTCCTAATTAACTCCAACAAAAGCATATTGATCATCATCAGTCTTTTCCCTTTGTTATTTCTAGCAGTTTGATCATGGCAGCCATACACACTATGAACCATGTGCTTTGCCTTTTGAAAATCTGAACTGTTGGCAGCTCAGCCTGAGAGACACCTTGCATCAGAGTGACAACAGATTATAAACCTCCTTGTTGTGACCTGTAATTTTTACAACAAACGGAGGTGTCACATTGACATTTACACATGAAGGCAAGGCAAGGCAAGGCAATTTTATTTGTATAGCCCATTTTTACAAGCAGTTCGTCTCAAAGGGCTTTACACAGCATCATGACAACATCCTCTGCCCTTAGACCCTCACATCGACTGAGGAAA
>OMNW01005771.1:1208-14750 GCA_900303245.1 Selene dorsalis | reverse complement strand
ACTTTTTTTTTTTGGCAATAAAAAAAGAAACTGTATATGGATGAGGTCTTCAAAAGTAGATTTTATTTGACAATGCTGCAAGCAAAAAGTCAAACAAATTACAGAAATGTATCAAAGTCTAACAGAAATGCTTCATTGAGTGCAATCTTTCCCCAGGCAATGTGCATACAAACCAAAGATTTCTTTATCTGCCCTGTCAGTCAGGTAAGTGTAAAGTGTTACAAACAGAACATCAACAAAACACATATTCTCTTATGTATACAATACAATGAATGCAAAAAATGTCACTACTTCAGGTGACTCAGAAATTATTACAGCGACAGCAGACAACAGAAATGATTGTGCTTTTTTGTGGAAAGGAAGAACATGAGATCAAAATCCAAGCACTAGCGTGGCGAACAGTTTCAATCAGAACAACGTACTGCACACCCCCATTTCATGGGATCACTGAGTGTGTTTTCATCCATCCTGCAAACCCATCCTCTTGATGCTTATGTTACTTCAAGATTGGTGACTTTGTTGACAATGTGAGAACGCCTCGGTACACACTCAAGGTCAAATTTGCTCTCATATATGGTGGGACAAAGCTTCCAGCGGTTGTTTCGGTAGATCCCCAGGTATGTGTACACATCTGGCTTGTAGGAGAGGGGGCATTTGACACCTGAGGCACGGATGACAGAGTCCAGCCTTATAACTTCGCTCTCGTCGGTAAAGTTCTGGTTATAGGCACAAATGACCTGCTTGCCCTCTCCTTTGGGATTAAAGGGACTGACTTTCACTAAGGAGATTTTGCCATCCACTGCTGCTCTGGCCACACACTCCCATGCGTGGTCCAACTTAAAACCGGAGTCCAAGTGCATCAGCCATTTGCCTGTAAGGACCCCATGGTTCAGGGCCAGCTCCTTCACTGTCTGGAAGCTGACAGACCGGCCACTGGCCAGAAGTTTTTCCCAGCTCTCCTGGAGACCTAAAACATCGCCACCGCTGGGGAAGTGGGTCGGACCTAGCACGGCAATCCACCCCACGGGGCTAACACCACCTTCCTCGTCACCAAATCTGTACACTTGCGAGGGCCTGTTGCTCTCCAGCCAGCCGTCAAACTCGGATCTGGGAGTTCGTCTCGAGTCGAACACTATCCAAGGGTCCATGTCTGCAGCCATGGCCTCAGCGGCATAGGTCTCTGCAGTAAAGGGGGTTTCCACCTCGCCATCGACAGGGGCCTCTTCCTCCTCCATAATGCTGCCAGATTGAGGCTATTAAAGAAGCGCTGGATATTGCCCTGTAGAACGGAAGGTGTTATGTGTTAAACGTGAAAGGCAAAAGGCAGAGTCCCCTTGATAATTTACAGTACTTCCAAACTCAGACACAAGCGGGGAGATATGTCGCCTGTGGATGTTTACTACCGCTGCTAGCATGCCTCCGACATTAGCAACACTTGTTCAACAGCAGACGTTTCTCAACCCTCGATTCACTCAGAAAATAAGTTGCTATTCATTTCGCTCGCGGTTCGTTTACCGCGAACATGTGACTACACACGCAGAAAAAAAACTACTAGTATTAGCTTGGCCCCAGTGTTATTGTAGCTAGTAAGCTAGCTAACCAATTACCACTCGTCCGTGTTCGTCGAGTTAAATTTGGAGGACGGTTGTTTACAGCCCGCTGCTGAACACAACCCATTTACTAACACGCAGGTTTTACTTGTGGACGACAGAAATGACCGTACACCGGTCGGGAACTAACCGTGTAAGGCTAAACCTACCTACAGATGTTTGCGTTTGTTTGGCCAGTGTTCAGTATTGTTCTTCCGTCCACGCACTGCCCCAGTGGTATAAGGTCCGTTCTGTATCAAAAGGGCGATATGACAATCTCCATTCAAATATCTGGCAATCTAACCAAGACTGTCTTCTCCACAAAAATCACACACACCGGAGACGGTCCGCTCTTTTGGTGAATTAAACACCGAAAGAAAAATCACAGCGTCGTTATAAAAATACAACACGTCCCTAGTACAATATTGCTTTCATTTACAACTTAAGCGGATCACGCCCTGCTTTCAATTCGTAGAACGACAGATGATAATATAGCAAGTTGCTCGGAGTGTGTATAAAAATATTAACATGTGTAGAGGTTGTTGGTTTTTACCTTGTGTATCTAACAAGTACCACGTTGTTACCGTTACAGTAATGGTTCAGGATTAGAGTAGTGGTTCATAATTTTAACTAACCTACATTATATTCCTAGTGAAAGTCAAAAACAAGACGGCGCTGGGACCCTGCGGAACTAAAGTGACCTGCCAGGCAACAGGGAACGAGTGACGACGACGTGCTAATGAGTTAGCCGGCTAGCTACCGCTATCTGGTGTGTGCGCGGTGGCGGTAATTTACTTATGATATAGAATAATAATCGAGCATATACTGCATTTTATTTTAGGCTAGGGGTCCACGTAATTTAATTATGCCCAGCAAAAAGAAGAAATATAACGCCAGATTCCCTCCGGTAAGTTTTGTGAAGGTCTGGACCTGTGTTAAGATTAGCTAATGTTAGCAAACTGTGATACAAAGCTAACTTGTAGCTAGCTTGGGTGAGATTCGGCCTGTTTTGTTGCTTAGAGAGCTAACAAGTAAAATATCTAACGCAGCCACAGCATCAGTGAAAAGTTACATTGCCTTATACCAGCGCTGATAGTTTAATTGGACTGACTAACTTTCCCTGCATCTCAGTGTTTGCTACAGTACATTAAAGACGTACGACGTAAGTTAGTTAGCGACTCTATTAAGGTTGTTTTTAGCATGGTGAGCTACTTGAAACTGAACATTGTACATCATAGTAATGTTGTTGTTTGTTGCTGCACACTGAGTAATCCTTAGATATTCTCACAGGGTTTATACTGTGAGTAAGTCTCATTACCTTGATGGTAATGAATGGTTTTAAATAAGCATGCTATCCAAGTACCCTCATGATGGAGTTTGCTATCATTGTGATGAATGGGCCATGGGCTTTGATAAACAGTGTTGTCCCTGCATCTGTTTGTAACAAGAATTATGAAACTGTATCCCCATGTGCTGAATGTGCACAGACACTTAAAGGTAAACCTTTTGTCATTGCAGGCAAGGATTAAGAAGATTATGCAGACAGACGAGGAAATAGGCAAAGTGGCTGCAGCAGTACCTGTTATTATTTGTATCCTTTCTGCTTAATATCTTCAGTTTCTTGGCTCCTGGATCATTTGTAACAGAAGTTTGAAGGAAGAGCGATGTTAGATTTATCTTAACTGTCTCATTCATTCATTCTGTTAATCAAAGGTTGAAATTAAATTAAGCTAATTACTTGATAATTCGCTTAACTAACAGAAAACAAAAGATGGAGATTTGTGTTTGTCTGTAATTTTATATGAAGCAACATGTTGACATAATTTATGGCTCATGGAGCTTATGATAGTCATTTGTATTCCATCTATAATGAATAATCATACAAATAAATGATATATTAAGTGATGTAAATTCAGTCACACCAACTATGAACCATTATGTAGTAAAAAAAAAAGATGATGGAGTGGCACTCTCCGGTAGTATTTCAAAATTCAAGTAATAGGTCTTGGCATTATGAAGTGATATTTTTTGCAATATTTGCTATTCATTATAACGATTATGTCCTGACCCACCTACTAAACCCAAAAGCAAAACTGTTCATGTTTTTCATTTTCACATTCAGAAGGTTTCAGTCTCAGTTTAGTTTCAGTGTCAGCTATATCATGTGACTGAATATGTTTCTTTGTAATGTAAGACATCGACCTGCTCTACATTATACTTTCCTTGACTGAAACTTCAGCGAGAGCCTTGGAGCTGTTTTTGGAATCCTTGCTCACAAAAGCCTGTCAAGTCACCCAGTCCAGGAATGCAAAGACGATGACAACCTCACATTTGTAAGTGTCTCTGAGTCTTGTTTAAGAATCTGATTGATATTACAGTGTGTTGATGTTGGACATCTTTTGGTTTTTTGACACATCACAGATATGGTTTAAGGCAGCTGGATATGAACACAAAGTATTTAAGTTCAAAGTTGATTTTCAACGCGTGTATCTGAAAAGGTGTCATGTCATCATTTCCCTTTGGATTTAGATGAAGACATTCTACTGTTATGTAGATCCTGAGTGGATTTGTAACTCCCTGCCAAATAATCTGTTGTGCTGCATCTAACAGTACTTATGGTCATAACTAGCCACAAATAATGCTCAGAACAGCACCATACTTCATCAACAGTACAAATAGAGTCCCATCAAACACCTGCTAGCTTTGTCTGGTTTCTGTTGAAAAGAGACGAAAACAGAACTGTGTGTGTGTGTGTGTGTTCTCACAGAAAACAATGTATTGAACTGGAACAGCAGTTTGATTTCTTAAAAGACCTGGTGGCAACTGTACCGGACATGCAGGGAGAGGGGGAAGAGAACCACACTGAGGGTGGAGGAGAAAAAGTCCCTCGCAGGTACCTCTCACTCTCACACACCGACATGTTAGAAGTGATGCTTGCCCAGGAATTAATCTTTAAACACAGCAAAACTGACAGCAGTAAACTCATGTCTGCCTCTCTTGTGTGCATGACTTGGTGCTGCGTCCAGCCTTGTACCATGCAGCTACATTTGACTCACTCATCTGGTTTATTAGTTGATTTGTCAATGTATCATCTCTAACAAGTTAACTCAACTAAATTATAATATGGAAGAAATTAATTGCTCATTGGGAAACTCTTACTTGGACACAAGGCTGGTTACTCTTCCAGGGCTAGCAAATACTGCAAATTGTAATATACTGAAATAATGTGTTAGTTATCTTTCCGTTGTTAACATATTGCTTATTCTTTATTGTTTAGTGATTGTATCATTAGCAAAAGACAAAAGGAAAAACACACATTTATTGGATCCACAGAGGGAGCTAATTATTGAGAATTGCTGAGAAGAGAAAGCAGTATTATTGAGCGCCTAATCAAACAGTGGCGCTGAAGCCAAGTTGATGCAGAGTCTGACAGAGAATTGCATATAAATAAGTAACAAGTGTGGCCGATTCGATTCTGATACAGTTTTTAGTGCTTGTAAGCTGCTCTGCTTGTTGTGTCACAGCATCTTTCAATAGAGACGGCTCAAACTAATTTCCACCAGCACTATCAGTCACACTATTCTCAGCTTTGAAGTTGTCACTAGAGGTTTTAATGTTCAACTGTCTGAAGATTTGTGCTGTAGAATGACTTTGTAATTTTAAAATTAGTTTTAGAAAGTTTTAAACTATGTCTTTTTTATTTAATGATGTATGTATGTGAAATGTGTATTTGTGCAAATGTACAGTTTGAAAGTATACTTACTTGGACTGAATCCGCTTTATTGGTCAAGTATATGACCACATACGAGTAATCTGACTTCTTTTTTGTTTCTCTCAATTAACTTATAAGTTATCGAAATAGATGACTCTGACTCTGGACAGAAAATGAAAACTGCAACTTAACTGCTTGTTGGACATAAACAAACGTGAGCCAGTAATTCGAGTTAAAAGCTTAGACAATAGCTGCTTTCACATGCCATTACATGACTTTTATTTGTTTTGTTTTATTCTCCAGGGGTCGAAAACCAGGATCGGGACGCAAGAATGGAGGTGCAGGTTCCAAAGGGAAGGACAAGAAGTTGTCTGGGACCGAGTCAGAGCAGGAGGTAGGGAGTTGAATTGCATGCATCAGCTGAAAACCCATGTGCATTTCCAGTGATTTGCTGTGAGATGCTGACTTTATGCTCCTCTCTGACGGAGACAGGATGACTCTGAAGACAGCGAGACGGAAGGTGACGAGGACGATGGCTCTCAGTCAAGCACAAATCTACAGGCTGCTTCCAGATTCCACAGGTATGGACACAAACCGTCTGTGCTCAGATATTGAATAGTTAATTACTTCACACCTGGCATCACCGGCTGGATCTAGAGTCCTTTGTAGCTGTCTCAGGTGTCACAGTCAGAGAGGGACTTGTGGGTGAGTTCATACTGTACTTGAAAAATGAGGGTATTATTAAAGCCCCTACAAAGATTTTACATGACTTTGGCGACCCCTGTGGACAAAAGCAGTAGTGTTTTGCCAGAATGAAGACTGCATTTCCCATGAGATCTAGTGCATATTGTCGGAAAGACGCTCATCTGGCTCGCGTGTGCTGTCTCTGGTCTGAGTGCTGTAAATTGTTTCGTCTTGTGGACCGACCCGACCACTGCCTCCCAAAGGTAAAGAGTTACACTACTTAGAAATAGCTCATCTCCCCACCGATGGCCTCTTTTGATGTTGCAGGTCATACAGAGACATCAGCAGAAACCAGAGTAGGGGCTTTAAATGTTTTCTACATAAAGGTGGGAGCCTACCTCCCACTGCGTCAGGGACACAGTTCAGCCCTGTTCAGACATGAACATATTTATGTAATTTGATGACAATAACCACAGATGGTCAGTAATTGCATAAGCTGCAGAGTGAGTTTATATCCATCACTGGTGCAGCCTTTGAGAACAGAGCAAACGTTCTTCCCACTTCCATTTTTCACTTCACTGTCTCTCTGTTGTTCAGGTGCTGGATATTGTGTGTGTGTGCGTGTTACGATCACAATGAACATTGTATCTTCCAGGTCTGAAAGCGCTTTTGATTGGCTTTACAACATGTATAGAGTGTGTTCCTGAACGAACATATTTGAATTTAGAGCTGATGACTCAAGTTGCACTGAGAGTCATTCATCCACGTCCAACTTTAAAGATCCTGTAAAGTAAATTTGCAGTTCTTTTCAAAAAACATCATATATGTTGAATTTTTTTTTTGGCAGTTCCCAGAATGAGGAACCACTGATGCACTTGGTTCTCTGCTTAGCATATCCATCCCCTTATATCGTACAGTATAGAAGTATACAAAGCACTAGCTTCAGTGGTTTCCCTGCTCATTCTTAAGTTACTGCTCGTCAGATGTGAAATCCATGTTTTCTCCCAACGTGTGACAATGCAAACAGTGATGTGTCATAACTGAAACTTGATGATGAGATGATGAGGACAGTAAGAAATGGATTGCTTTTGCAGAACGAGGAGGAACCAGATTGCTGGTTGACTCGTGTGTGGCTGTATTTTCCCAGTATGGCTGCTGGATGAAGTCATGTTTCTTTTTAGCAGGAAGGTCGCTGACAGAAGCCTTCTAGACACCAGGTGTTGTTTCAGAACATGTCGTCCAGACAAGGGAGTCCTGGTTATTTTTTCACATATTTGAAACCTTATTTTGTATATTTTGGTGATATTTTTATTTCTTCCAGTTTGGTTTGGTGTGGCCCATTTCTCCACAAACATTACAAACTCAGATGTCACATATTTTCCTGCTTTACAGAATCTTTAAAGGACGACTATGTAACTTCTGTTTGACAGCAGCCGCTGTGGCCTCCAGTAAAAATGACTTTCTCTTCTGTAGCAAATGATGACAGATGGTTATGATTGATAATTTCATTGATCCAAACACGTGGCTAGTCCACTACTTCTGTTCAAACTGTGCCCCACGTGTTTAGACAGAGACAGAGATGGGTCAAGAACAGTAGTGCATGTTGTATATAGTTAGTTTTAGAATAAGGACACAGCAGCAAAAAGGTGAAATGATTATTCTCACAGTAATTCATACATACATTTCCTTTTAATTGCTGTCATTTCTAACACCTCTGCCTGTGCCCCTGCAGCTCAAATGTGGCACCCCAGTACATGCACATGGGCAACATGATCTCAATGAGCAGCATGGCTCCAGCACAGCCCCAGGGCGGCATGGCCTTCATCCCCCACCCTTCCATGATGAACGTCGCAGCGCCTCCCCCAGCTCCCGCACCGCACAAAAACGAGGATGACGACGATGAAGACTATGACTCTTAGCTCCGTCTGGCCGCCTCCTCCACCTCTTGCTCTCACACGCGTGCGCACACACACACACACACACACTTGAACACACACACACATGCTCTCTTTCAAAGTTATTTTTGATTTCTTAAGTTGTAATTGCGGCGGGCGCTGTAAGCAGAGGAGGGAAAGACTCTTCATCACAGCCCACTGACAGAAAATCCCTCGACAGCCGGCTCTAGAAGACGCCGCTACAGGAGACAGGAAACTGGTTGTATATTATGTGTTTTTATTTTCTTTTTCTTTTCTTTTTTTTTTTTAAAAAAAGGTTTTATTTTATTGTAGGAGGAGAATCCAACTCGGATGTTTTTTAACAAGTCAGTCATTCTATTTTGACTATTAAAGATGGCAGTTGTCACTGTTTTTGCCATTAGCCCCTGCAGACAGGATAGGTGTGGTTTGTGTTGCCTTGTAGCTTTTTCTTTTGGCACTTTTCTTTCCTCCTCAGTCCTCTGTAGTAGACATGATGAAGTGAACTTATCAGTCATCATGCAAACCCTCAGGTTGGCTGAAAAAATTTCTGGAAGTGGTAGTCAAAGCCTTATTACAGCCTTTGATGCTCATACAGAGGCAGTTGATTGAGATGAGTGCAGGGCAATAGCTCGTGAAGTATCTGAAAGGTGATCGGCACTAGTCTAAGGGAAAAGGAGGTCATTGTCTCACCCATAAAGTGATATATTAACTATTATCTATGGGCTATGTATTAGTGCTGTTAAGACGTGAGCCCTACTTCTGGGTTTGCCACAACTTGCTAGTGAGTTCAATTCAGCCTGTAATGTAACAAGGAAGCAGGCGAATATTTACTATATGTTGGCTAGCTACAGCTTTTTTGGAAATTAGTTTCTGTTTTTAATTCATGTTTTTTTATCAAGTAAACTGTAAACCACAACGACCACAACCATATCAGCAGGTTAAAGATTTACAGTGTTGTTCTTTTCGATGTGGTCAGGCATTTAGATCTCCTTTATTATTTTATATGACCATTAAGTTCCCCTGAATTTGCCCATCAGAAGTATACTGTGACTGTTGAAATATGACTTTGTTTTTAAAGGTGTTTGTCCCCTCTAATTTCTCATCTGGCCACCCCTCCAATTTTGAGTAACTCTCTCGTTTATCGTAGATTGTTTTAGATGTATCCATTGACAGCAGAGACGGGGCTCCCATTTATATGTCAGTCTCAGTATGAAATATTCAGCTGACACTGTATTGTAAACTTTTAACATTCTTTTTATTTTGTATGGGTGAAATAAAATTCATATTTCAATTAAAAAAAGCAACTCTTGTTTCGGGTTATGGTGTTTTCCAGATCAGAGACGAAATGGCCTGAGATCTTTTCACATCAGATGTCCACGGTGTTCGTTCATTTGTTGGCTAGAAGGACAAAGCCTGACTCCTGCTGCACCTTTAAGCAGAAATCTATCAAAGAGCTCCTTCTTTGAATTTTCAATTTCACAGGCGTGGAACACATTCTTTATGGTCATGACTCAATACTGTGCCCCCCAGCCTCCCTCCTTTTGGTTTCTTTGTGTTTTTTGTTTTTTTTTGTTTTTGTTATTCAGAAAAGTTTCCCATGGATGTATCTCCCGCAGATATATACTCGCCAATGACTCATGCAACCTAAAAGACAGGACCTGCTGTTTATCCTCAGCATTGTAGTCTCCTCCTGGCATTTGAATCAGATAAACACAAGACAGTACAGGTTTGTCAAAAGGTATTCACAGAGAGCTGATTGTTGCCACCACAGACACACACTGCACTTTCAGAGCAGCTACTACAATCGGCCCTGAGTGTGTGTCCAGCCTCTTTCCTCTTCCTCTTGCCTTCTTTATTTTTTTTTTTAAACAGTCCGTTTTGTCGTGTAAATGAAACGCACCCACCACCCCCCAGCCCAACTAAGCAAGCAACACAGAGCAAGGGCCGCATAAACAACTGCATCCTTCCTGCACAAGCGTTGACTCAGCGGACTGTGAGGAGGGAGGCGTTTGGTGTGTGTATGTGTGTGTGTGTCTTTGTGGGGGAAGAGGGATTGAGGAGGGAGGGGGAGGTAGTAGGTGGTTGACTTTAGCAGGTCAGTGTCCAAACAAACGGCAGCCATGGGGCAGGGAAGAAGAGCCATCAAAGGTCTGACAGAAGGAAGCACACTGTTTCCACACAGCAGCCAGCGAGGCCAAAGGTGACTCTCTGATTCCCATCCCCGCCCATGAAGCCACAGACTTGTTCGAGTGCTCTGCACAGCACTGGAAACATGGCAAAACGTGGCAAAGAGGAATTCTCTTCACCTTCTTCAAAAATAAAAGCCTTTAATGATGTGGCTACTTGAAAAACACACATGGCCTTGATCGGAGGGTGCTGGTACCCAGCTCATTAACATATGTACACTCAGCTCCATACCTGAGACTAATTTTAACTCTTTTTGAGTGTTATGTTGTTGCTCTTTCAACATAGTATTTATGTCATACTGCACACAAAGGAAAAGAAAAAAATACTTTAAAGTGAATCTGAAATTATTATCTACACAAAAGTTCTTAAAAAGAACTCAAAATACAGACGGCTATAAAGCAACAACAATCATTATTGCAACAGTTATTTCTGATGTTCCAGCACCTAGGAGCATAAAGCGCAAGGCTGACCCTCTGTGCACAACTTGTACGTATAATAAATGACCTACCTCAACCTCTGGTGGGCTCATTATAACTTTGATGCAATTTTAATAAGCCTTTTCAACAAGAAAATCCCAGTCTAATGAGTTTGAATAAGACTGGACAGTGTGTGTGGTGTTGCATGTGTGTTAAGCTTACAATGGATTGTAGGAAATGTGTTTTTATGTTTTTATTTAATTCATTATTATCATAATTATCAATATTAATTATTTCACAGATTTTTTAATTTATTTTGGTAAAAAGTTTTCTGTTTTTTGAGTATTTTTCTTCCTTGGGTTTATTCAGCACCTGTTACCACCAACATAAAGTGAGACATAATAAACAAAAACGATTTGTAGGTCAGTTTTCAGAATAATAGCCAGATTAAATCACATTTCATCTTCAAGAGAAAATCTACCGTACATTTGATGCCTTTTACCTAAAATGTCACATCATGACATGATAAGATACTATCTCTGACAAGCCACAACAGTGATAGCCTACTACTGTTAATTACTTTAACTCTTTTCATTTGAAATAGCCTACTACACTTCCTCATATATTGTTTTCATTGGTGGGTAGTTTTTGTGAACTTGACGGAAGTCTAGTGGGCCAGACCTGTAGCAGTGTGAAGCTCGCAGGTTGACAGTGCTGAAAATAAAGGGAAATCACGATTACAAAATAAAAGCCCTATAAACGCTACAAGTTCTACGCAGTCGTGCATGTAGACTTTATACAAAAAGGCTGTACACGATTTCATAGATATTCCTTTAAACTGATTCTTGTTCTTTTGTATAGATCGTGTAATGAATTCAGATTTTTTTTTTTGCAATTGAAACGAAAATCAAGCAAAGATGACCAAACTACATTTTTTAATCACTGTCTTAGTGATCTTCCTCTTATCATATGTAGTCTGGGCAATATGGTATTAACATGTACATAAAAATGTCTAACGGCATCAGAGTTGAACAGCTGTTCCAGCTGGATATTTGATTTTACTAGTTAGAGCGTAAGTGATAAAGTTGCATAATGTAATTGAATTAGCTATTATCACGGTTTTACTTTGAAAGCGGTGACCGGATATGCCCTCGCAGATCTTGCCTAACTCGACGGTGGCCTGTCATCTGATTCTTTTCCTGTTGGGAGAAAAAAGTTTTGAAACCCCACCCTCCACTGACTGTAAGCACAGACGTAGCAGTGGTTCGAGGTCCTGACGAGAGAGCGCTGCCCGAGGAAGAGGACTGTGATAAGAAGTTATGATGGAGTTCTTGTGCTGTTCGGGTTCCGACTGTAACAACACCGCCGAGCCGGAGCAGGCCACGCGCTCAGCTCCATGGAGGGACTAACGGCGTTTGTTTTTACTGCGCGTTTCTCCCGTCAAAGTAAAGCAGAGTAGCTTTGGATAGCTCTTCCTGTTACAAAGTCGGCGGTTCGTAAGTTTTATGTTATGATAAAAGCCAACTTATTGCGTGTTTGTGATTAGACCGTTATTATGGATACTCTCGCGGAACGGGATGCGGGATTTCCTGCGGCAGCGCCGCAAAGTTGCAGTCCGACGCGGTTACTGGAGATTTGAGCTTAATAATGCGAACTGGTCAGCCCTGAAACTTGTAAAACACTGGTTGTCTGGACTGAATGCTCCTTTCCTGCTATTCTTCTTCGCTGCTCAGCACTTCCTGCTTGTGGTGGCCACTGCACTTGATGGCTAAAAATACTTAAAACTTAAAATGGATATCTGAAAGATGTGGGAATCATAATTTGGCGTTGCAGTACAACACTTGAAGTATTTTACAGCAAGTTTGGAGCCATTTTATTTTTGTCCTTATACTTTTAGTCTTGATAATCACAACTCAACAGGTGGTCATTTAGAATGAGGGAAGAGAAGAGCTAATTTGCCCATAATGAGGTGATTGAAGAGGCTTTTAAGTACAGGCCGGTGAAATGATATTGTGCTCAAACCATGTGTTGGGAAACCACATACCACATCACTTACACAGAGAGAAATCCAGTGGAGACAGTGCAGCCTTTCTAAGCTTTGATACACTTAGCTGTCACCAAACAAAAGCAGTCTCTTGACTGTTTCTGGATTTTTTTTTTTTAAATGGAGAGCATTGCATTTCATGTTAAGATGAATGAAAGACACTTCAGTTATCTTTGAATCCTATCCTGTAGCCCACTTGTTGGTCAAGCTCTTGAATACATTTCACTGGTCCCTGATGAACCAACAAGAAAGACAGGAAAGGGAGCGAGGCGCAATAAAGTACTCCTTTGTACTTTATTTTCAAACACTTGGGGTGCAAAATCAGATCCAGTCAAAACATCTGCTTAAGGCTCCATGGAGCCACTGAAGAACATATTCAGCCGTAGCCCACTATCGAACTGGAAAAATTTGGAACAATCACAAAAAGGGAACTTCACCAATCCCGTGTGGACGGCCTTGTTTGACTATGAGGCATCCTGTAAAGATGAACTCACCTTACGGAAAGGAGACCTTGTTGAAGTTCTCTCTCTGGACTCTGAGATATCAGGGGATGAGGGCTGGTGGGCAGGGAAAGTCAACAACAAGGTGGGGATCTTCCCATCCAACTATGGTTCCTTCAAGCCAAGTGGGTACGGGAAGCTTCCAGGGACCACTGTGGTTGGCGAGCTCGGCCCAGCTGTGGTGGGGGAGTTCGAACCAGAGGTGGTGGATTTCCGGGAGCTGAGCCTGGAGGAAGTGATCGGAGTTGGGGGATTCGGGAAGGTCTATCGCGGTACCTGGAGAGGAGGGCTGGTGGCCGTGAAGGCTGCTCGCCAAGACCCGGATGAGGACATCAGTGTGACGGCTCAGAACGTGAGGCAGGAGGCGCGTCTGTTTGCCATGCTTACCCACCCCAACATCATCGCCCTCAAAGGTGTCTGCCTGCAGGAACCCAACCTGTGCCTCATCATGGAGTACGCCTCGGGTGGGCCGCTGAGCCGGGCCTTGGCGGGGC